>JAYMTK010004107.1:0-11493 GCA_036897405.1 Pelargonium myrrhifolium | reverse complement strand
AGAGGAGGAAGAGGGGGGGGGGGGGGGGGAGATTTTAGATTCCCACGAACTTTTCCAATTGTTGGGAAAGTCATTTGACTATTCTACCATCCGTTCTTCATGTTAAATGTTATTAATATCCTCATATTTTTATAAATTACTCTTATTTATTTGAGATAAAAATTCAATTTTGTCATTTTTTTTTCCTAAATTACCAATAAACTAGATCAAGTATAAATATAATTTTTTGGTTGATTTAAATAAGATTTAATTTTAAATATATAATCGAATTATTTTATAATTGTTATTTTTTTGTGATTGCATTTACATATGCTTATCAATTTTCATATTTGATTGATTTGACATGCAACCAAAAGGACAATTAAGTAATTGTCCAATATTTACCCATTTTTTACAATTTTGAATCAAACATAGTATTCACTTTCAACAACAGGGGATTTTGTATTTTTCGTTCACTTTCTCATGTGTCAAATGTCCTTATCAACTTTCTCGGGAAAATAAACATTCCCGGGAGAATTAGTTTCCCGTTGCCAAACGATACCTATGTTCTTTTCAAATCCATTATCAGACTGTGATCGAGGATGACCAAGTCTAGTGGAGATGGAGACCTTCTCTTGCATCCCAAATGACTTTTTGAGAGTGTCCTTTAAAGAAAATCTACAGCTATTTTAACATTATAGAGAGACATTCATCTTTGAAAGGAAAGCCTTTTGAAAGAAGGGATGTGGATAACTTTTTGGTATTATATAACGGTTCATCCTTGGATTCTTGAGATGCACTAAACAGTTGTCTATACTAAAAATCACTTCGAAAGTGAATCCCAATAATTGGTGCATGTAATGTAATACACAATAATAAGATGCAATATGGTTAAGCAAGCTGAAACAAATCAACACTGCATCCATGTTGTCTGTGTCTGCTGATAACAAGATTGCATGCTATTCTTTCTTCTTTTTTTTCAGGAAGAAAATTATTAACATGCTAAAAGATCTCCAGAAGAAATTAAGCATCATCCCATGTTAAAACTACAAAATGATAATGCTTTTCCATAATGTGCATTATATCAGTACAAAGATTCAATAATGTGTAAAAATTATCAATTTCTAACACAATCAATACAAAAATACAGTTTGATTTAAATTAATGGACATCCCAATATAATATTCATGTCCATATACAAGAAACGATAATAATTACAGTTGAGCATTACATTATTTGAAGACTGATAGCTAGCGTATTGGATGACTAAACAAAATTGGTGAATGTTACAATTATTATATACATGCCTATCCATAAAAAATCTTCAAGCCTGCACAACATAAATCCTAGTATTCTTTCAGTTTAGTAATAGATGATGATGGCCGTCTCCCAGTCTGTTTTGCATGTTTACTCGAAAGAATCTTCATTACTTTCTCCATAGTGAGGTCTTCAGGATTCAAGTTCTGCACAGACAGACAATGTGAACAATCTTCAATTTTCTAGTTTCATCTACAATTTGAACCTTTTAGATTAACAGTCAATGGCAAATAGTCATTTCTTCCGCATTAGTTGCCCAATAACCTAGAAAGAAAAGCTACCAAGAAAAGTCCATCAGTTCCTACCATTTAAGTTTGTTTTTAATTTGTCTCAGCGAGACAAGGGTGAGGAAGCAGGGGAAGGAGTGGGGGAGGAAAGGGAAGCTAGAGATGTTCGCGGTGACGCTGGTGGTGGCTCCGGCGGCCGGAGCTTAGGATTGATGAAAAAGGTCAAAATATAAAGAATTGAAATTATAAAAGATAAAAATGTAAAATAATATTTTTATTTTTAACAATGTTAGTTTTATGAAATCCTTTAGTTTATATAACAGCAGGGACTGACATGGAACAAAACAAACTTAAATGGACTACTCCGAAACAAAGTAAAATTCGGGGACTGATTTGGAACAAAACAGATAGTTAAAAGACTATTTTGGACCTTACTCCAAAATAGTTAATAATACATGACACGTTAAGAATATAGTTAATAAGAAAAAGAGTTATTTTGTATATTAAGTCATAAACTCATCCACTGTAACATCATATAAAAAAAAAAACCAGTATCATTAAACGTTTTAATATCATAACAAAAAATGTTGAAAAATAGTATAGATTAGATGACAAGATTGATATGACACTATATTGTAAACGAGAGCTTTGCTCTCACTCAAATGTCCTGCCGAGTTTCATCAATGTGTCTTAGGGTGTCAGACATGTATCGATCATTCTTTTTAAAAAAGAATAAAAAGGGGACACATAAGCTGTCATATACATGTCCGAGTGTCAAATACATGTCAGACATGGATACGTCAGCTATGTAAGAGTGTGCACTATAGTTCCGGCATAATGAGATTATTTATGAATTATGATCTTACATTCAAGAAAGCAATCTCAAAATATTTAATGAGTAATACTATAACTACCATTCAACATTAGAAATTAATAAGTAAACCAATACCTTTGGAATCTCCACAACAGTTCGTCCATGCTTGAGGCTAAATCCATTATTTGAACTCTTTATTATCACTGGTTTCCCATCATTCGGATGGCTCCCCTGAAAAGTTAAACCAAATGAGATCTATGAGAATTAAGAAACTAAATAGAGAGATGTTGAAATTCAAGCGAGACAAACTTACAAAAGTTTTAGGATAAGTCAACAATTCAAGAGCATCTTCAAGGGTAATTTTACTCTCATCAGTTATCTGAATGCATTCATAATATGTGAATTAATTAATATCATAACTCAAATTTAGGATGATAGTGAATATATGAAATAGGAGAGGAAAAAGAAGAGGAAGGGCAGTTAGATAACAGAAAATATGTGTAAAAGAGCAGGCAATTTATAAAAATTTACTAAACAAGCAAATTGAATGTGGTTCACTTAGAATTCAAAATTCAGTAATTATCTCTTGGCTATGAGAGATCAAATTGACTTGAATACCTTGGTCTGGGGTATAGGTGCCCTCTTTGGTGTGAATCCTTTCCTGGTCTCTCCAAGTTGTACATAGGATCCATAAGGACCTTTCTTCAATAATATCTGAAAGGAGAAGAAATTGATAATCGTCATCTTGAACACCAGAATTAACAAGTCATCCATCCAAAGGACTAACACTAAGATATACTACCGGATGGATTGAGAGACACTGGCTTAAAAATTAGAAGCAAACCTTCTCATTAGAATTTGGTTTTAAACCTATCAGTTGAGGATCCTCCATTCCACTTTCATCAATTTCCTCCTCCATATTCAATGAATACCTGTTCCCCAACCCAAGTAAATAGATTAATACTCTTTGCTGTTAGAACCAAACCAATGACTTATCAGCTTTCGGCAGAGAAATGACCATTGAGCAAATGATATATGAAAAAGGAGAGTAGAGTGATAGCCCAAATATAAGACCAAGTTCTTTCAGTAACACAAGTAACACAATATAACCATGACAAATCACATAAAGTATTGACCTTAAACATGATTCAAAACTATATGGGTTATGAAATCGCAATCAATCAACAAGCATATTTGTTAAAATTAGTGTAAAAAATCATAATGGAATGTCCATAACAATACATGTTTCTCGAAAACATGCTCGCCTCTTAAAAAAAAAATAGAAGCCCAGGAACGACAAATGGAATGATATATATATATATATATATATATATATCTTGAATTATGAAAAGCCTATAGTTGCCAAGTTCAACAGAATTCATGACATACTTCAAAAGGGACAATTAAGGTCTACTGTCTATCTGTCTTCATCTTTCTCCAAGAAAGGGGGGAGATAATTGAATTTGGGACAGTTATTTGAAAACTTAGTAAAAGACTGGCTTGATTGTGTATCGTGTTAACACAAAAAGCTGGTCAGCTGGATGCACGTCACAATATTAAATTTTTGCTAAGGTAAGAAAATTTATGAGAGATCCTCCGCATGCCTGCTAAAAGAGGTGCAAAGCCATCATCCAATAAATATGAAGTAGATGGATCAAATATGAGTCAATACCTCATGATTAGTCAATAGTCTTTTCTAAAAGATATGTTTTGTTTTTCTTTTGTCTGTAGGAGCTTTTCGGCATATAAAAGCTTTAATATGTGTGGAACTACTATTATCATTGTCAAATAAAATCTTATATAAAGCTTTGACAAGACAAAGACCAAAAGAATCTGTAACTGAGGTAATATCATACAATAGATGAATAGAATGTACATCAATATCATTATCAAAGCATACGGAGCACATGCGAGTCTATCTGTGTGTGGGTGTGAGAATCTGGTACGTGCATGCGTGAGAGAGAGGCCTTGCTAATATAATATAAAATGCAATATAAAAATCCTCCTCATACTGTTATTTCATACTCACTTGCATCTAGGGTATTGATCACAACCAATAAAATAACCATCACCGTGCTCGCTTACTTTGAAAATCATAGTACCCTCAGTACAACTGTGAAAAAAATCAGGATGAGGTTAGATATATAAGAGTGATGCTTACAAAGTGATGGATGCATGAAATCATAAAGGAAGACACTATCAAGCACAATAGCAGTTCAAATCTATATAAAAATATACAATATAAATATAACTACCTATGAGTTTAAAAAAATAAAAATAAAAATATGACCCCATGTCATATATTCTTGTGCTACAGAGGAGAAACAACCTAACTGTTACATTAATCAAAGGGTTGAGCAAGAAGGTCAAGTACCGTGAAAAGAATATTATACCTCCTCTTCACAAAATGAGTGTCCAATTTCCCTTACTCGCAAAAATTAAGAATAAGTTAGTGATGAACTCTCTCTCAAACACCCTCATAAGGGTGGCAATTCGTGTTCGTATCATGTTGAAAGTTCAATATTATGTTAAATGGGTCCATGAATCCGACCTGATTATTACCAGACCTGACCCGATATATTTTACCTATTTTATTTATATAGGTCTTTTTTTACACATTATATTTGAAGAATTAAACTTTTATCGTTAAATGAGCGAGTCAATAAACGAGTTGCACGACCCGTTTAATTGAACTGACGAGGCAAGTTAAACATACTCGACACAAGCACAATTCGATTATTAAACGAGCTGAGTTAGTGGACACAAACCCGATTAAACTAAACCCAAACCTACTTAAATACATCTTGTGGCTCATAACCCAAATTGCCAGGCCTATACCCTCGCGACTTCATTCTAACAAACTCAAGTAGTTCTAACCAACTAATATAAGGGATATTATTGGCAATTCATGCATAACTTAATAAAAAGAATGTACACACTCATTTTGGAACAATTGTTTATGGAGAAAGTGAACACTCGTTTTAGTACAAAGGAACTACTACTTCACAGTTTACAGTGACAGCAATATTTAGAAATTATGGATTTCCTGTCTTCCTGACAAAGATGAAACAGGGAGGGGAACTCGACAGTCCTAGAAAGTAAGGAGTGCCTTACAGGACTGCATAAACCAGCTTCAATAAAAATTTAGTCTGAATATTTTTTCTCCTTTCTACTACATAGTATCTGATTTCAAAAAAAATTTGGAAATGGAAGCATTACATACCTTGGACATTCCCTGTCAGAAGGAGAAGAAAACATCACTTTACTAAATTTCTTATCCATCAACTTCTCTACCTACAAACATCATCTTACAAATAGTTTGAAAATTGAATATTGCAAAGTAAAAGGGGGCAATAAAATTTAATGGGCAGTATTTGGAATTTACTGCAACAAAACAAAATGATACCTGGTGAACGGGGACAAGATTAGCCTTGGCACACTTTGAGCTGAACCGTGTCCAATAATTATTGAGAAGGCTTTTCCATTTGGTTAAGCCAGTAGCAACCTTATCAAGCTAAAGGAAGTGCAAGAAATGGAGAAAATCAGCAATGAACTACATAAAGGAAGTGAATCAAATTATATGCGGTAAAGTAAATGAGTGTGCAGTGATGTTGCACTTGCAACAAATAAATGATAATACTGTGGATAAATTAATCTTCAAATGTGAGAATTATATCTCAACACACCTATAGTTGTAGAGTTTAAAAGAGTATGTAAGCAAAAAAGATAACAGATACGTTAAACAATTTACCTGAGTCTCCAAATCAGCAGTAAATTTGCAGTCTGATACCTCTTTAAAATGGTGAGAGAGAAAAGCAGACACCTAAAAAATATTTACCAAACCCAAGAAAATTAAAATAAAAGGAGACTGCATTATATGCCAGAAAATCACACAGCAATACGAATATAAGAGTAACTAATTGGGAAGAGCAGCAATTTGGCTTGCTCGACTTTCTCGTAAACCTATCATACTTTATTAGAGCTTTTACATGTCAAATATCTCACTAACATTCTCAACTAGACAGGAATTTCTGTATTTTAAATATGGGATACATATCAACTAGATTGATATAGAATGCAGTTTTTAATCATTGTTTATAGTTATGATGAATGATCACGGAGATATTATCAATTATACATGCAAAAAGCAACAATTCTCTCAGAAATTGGAATTCGGCATCGTAAAATAACGAATTATACATGCAAATCAGACTCTAAGCAGATAATTATGATAGTAGCTAAGAAATTTAATGCCAGCATCTTTACAATCACTCCCAGAAATCTTAGGGAATAAATAAAAATGACAATAAACCCTCAAAACAAAACCCATCATTAAGTATCACTTGCATTTTGGAAATTTGAAATCAGAGTTCAAGCCCTTTTGTTGACATAGTATCAGCTAGTTAATCCAAAGAAAGAAAAGGTCACAACATACCATGCGACCACGAAATTCTGGATATAATTCACAGCTTTTTACCGTCACATAATTTCTCTCCTTCAATCACAGATAAATGGAAGTTAAAATATTGCAAGTTCAATATAAATAATACCAAAAGGTTCACTGGATTTACAGACAACTGAGAGTATCATAAAAAAACTTATTTAAGAATAATATGGAAAACTTCTTTTACTTTCTGTAGTAGATCACCATGATGTTACAAATTTTACTTCTTCCATAGTGGTCAAGTAAGTTCAATATTACATTTTATACATCACTTTTGAAGATATCCTGTCAACTTTAAACTAGCTACAAAGCGGAGGAAAATGCTTTCACTTCTTTGAGAACAAGTATCCCTAAATATGGAATGCGGTTACAAGTAACAAAACTGTGTAAATAATTGTTGTATTTCATTCGGACTTGATATTTACATGTTGACAGCAACATTTAAATGGGCATGAGATGCTTCAACTAGCAGACTCTGCTAGCAGTGTACTGGAGATTCACATCCAAATCTAACCCACATCAGGTTGGGGTCAGAAAAGGGAAAGGCTACAGTACCTAGTCAGTAGAAATGGTGTTTTTCTTGTTGAAAAGTCTCATACGAGAAAAACAATATACTTGACTTAAGGAAGACATACCAAGAAATATACTCCTAAATATGGCATACTTGTAATATATTTACATTATAACACAGTAAATGCAGTTTCATCTGTGGTTTATGCGATAATAGCATTACCGGAACTATCAAGACATACATTTCTTCAAAGGTGACTATTGCTTCTGTAGTCAATATACAATATGTTGCAGAATTATTATAGATATGACAAGCACAACGGAATGAAAGAGAAGAGATACAGTGCAGATATGCGGCATATGCCAAAGCCACATAATAAAAAAGCAACTCTCAAGCTCCAATGAGTCCTTGACTGAATCAATATACTCATGTTGCAACTGAAATGAATTTGCACAATCCACTATAATGGATAATGTAAGTGAAATAGAGTACACAGTCTCGGGTAGAAAGGCCCAACATAATAACTCTCAGACCTGATTCTAGAGGATAGCAAATTCTGAGCTAGACCAACTATCACCCTTCATGTCAAGAGTTTTTTTTGGTTCCACTATTAAATGTTTTCGAGAAAAGATAATCAACTCTAATATAGGCGCTCTAAATGCTTTTACACTAATTTATCACAAGATTGTCTTCACACTTCACACTTCACACAGTAAATAAATGTGAAAAAGGGTGAAGTAGGAAATGTTGTAATGCTTAGATTTGATTCAACTTTTGCTTCTAGACACTTGATTTAGACCCAAAACAGAAATTTGGACTCAGGATCTTCAAAGTAGTCATTCTAGTCCATGTCTTACTGGCACATGACATATGGCATGAAACTCTTGGAAGCAAGCCTGGTCTAGTTTGGTAATTTTTATATTTCATTGCTAAGATAAAAAAAAATTGCTTCCAACAAGTCTCGGCTAAGGAAAAGGAAAACTTTGATGGTGCGAGGCTTAGTGCCCTCAATTATACAAGATTTAAAAGTATGAAATAACAATAAACAAATTGACGGAAGATTTCACTGTCACTTTAGATGCGCAAGGGCGAAACAAATCATTTACACATACTAACTATTCTACAACCCCAGTTCCCAAGAAAAAAAATATGATAAGAACACCAACGGGACACTTGGAAGTTTAAACTCGAAACTACTTTATTGCACTTCAATCTATCACTGGAAACCTTTATATTATAAGATACTAATGTAAGTCTAAACTTAGCAACACAGAATTACTTACCTGTAAAACTCTCAATGTGGATGCATAAGTTGAAGGTCTCCCAATCCCAAGCTCCTCCAGCTTCTTAACCTGTAACAAATCATAGTGCAAGGATAAATATAACCGAGGACAATAATGCATGCAGAGAATTACTTGAACTGGATAGTTGAGTGGGAAAAGATTATAATTCAATTTCAAGTATTATCAATTCAAATTAGGAAATTGTTTATCAATTGAAACAAAATTTCATAAGGTATTACTGTAGAAAAAAGAAACAAAACAAACTGAAAATATAAAAAGGTGCACCAAATATTTTACGTACGTAAAATATTATACACTGTACTGCTGCATAACAAATCAAGATGTTATGACATGAATATAAATGGACAAAAATAAGAGTTATAAGTACAGAAAAGTTTTTAAGAGGTTACTGAAAGACCATTTGACAACACAAATACATATTTGATTTCGAAGAAAACTTGTCATCAGTTTTATGTGAAGCAAAAATATACAAAGTTGATTACATAACATTTTTAAGAGAAATAAATTTTTCAATGGTTTACACTGAAAATAAATTGTTATAGTTGTTTTCTGAATTATTTACATTTGAATAATTTCAAAGATGATATCTACATTCTACACAGCCAAATAATAAGAGGACTGTTATTGTGAAAGAAATTTGATTACAAGAACTGTAATTTTGAGAATAATAATGTTCAGGCTTATTGATTAGTGTTAAAACAGTATCATTATTCATACTACATCTTCACTTGAATAGAAACATTATGACAAGAACTTTTAGTTGGGATTATCTCTACTAAGCATGCATGAAGAAGAATAAATTCTTAAGATCATTTATTGGCAACAAAAATGTTCTATAAATAGTAACACAAAAGAATTAACACTGGTATACCAATGATCCTTCAGTGTAGCGTGGTGGAGGTTGGGTCTTGTGTTCCTTGAGATCCACTGTACTGATATATACAGGATCCTTTAACTACAAAATAGAGTGAGAGAGTGAGTGAAACAGCACTATAGTACATATCAATTAGCAGTTATGAACTTTCAAATTTCAAAATCAACTCATTAAACGGGAAATAATAAGTTAGTGTATAACTATCTCGGCCCAATGATTGCCAAGCCATAACCCAATAAAAGTAAAAATTTATTAGCCTCCAAATCTTCTCTATAAAGTTGGGATAACATACAAGAAAAGAAGGGTTAACCAGCCTAACATATGTTCAAGCCCAAGAAAGAACATACAAGGAGATATGCATACATGTTAATGTTAGATTATAACCTTTTTTCATGTATGCACTAAATAACTAAATATCATACGCAAGATCGTCACCTTCAGCGAATTGAGAATTTCGAAATCCCCAACACAGCCATAATCCTTGTTCTCTTTAGATCTGATTGCTTCTGCTTCCATGTCCTAAACGATTCAAGAAACCAAAGATTTAATAGTGTACAAAGACATCACACAAAAACCTATTGCTGGAGCTGCCAAATTTAAATATCAATACACATTCTATTTTGTTTTTTATTTAATTATGCACAACAGTATGCAAAAGTGATCGTAGCAAAACATTAACAATAAAATCATAACATGGGAGGATATGAAAAAACAATCTATGAAAAAACTCAATCTCAAAGCATAATAACCAATTCAAAATTCATTAATATTTGAAGTCAATAAAAAAATAGCAACATCCTAACCCAATCAATTTGGATCTGGTTAGAAATGATTCCCCTATGACATTAATATATCAGGAATCATATCCATTTTCACATCCCAATCAAGACAAGGCTAAAAGGAACCAGGATCATATAAGAAGTTTGTCATTGGTCATAAATAATGTTTCTAATTAGTGATTACCACTGAAAAGAAAAAAAAAAGCTTCATCTGCATACAAGTTCAGTAATATATTTGTGAAGAACTAGAGAGGATAAGATGAAGATTTTTGTATTTCTATATTCTACAACATTATACACAAGAGCTCCTTAAATAGAGCTTAAAATCTAAGTAAAAGACACTAATGCCCCTTATCTAAACTAATACATTCTAACACTCCCCCTCAAGCTGGAGCATATAGATTATATGCGCCCAACTTGTTACAAATATAACTTATTCGAGGCCCTCGGAGAGATTTGGTGAAAATGTCTGCTAGCTGGTCTTTGGAGCTGACAAAGCTAGTAGTAATGCATCCTGTCATAATCTTTTCCCTGATGAAGTGACAATCAATCTCGATGTGTTTTGTCCTTTCACGAAACACGGGATTAGACGCAATATGTAGAGCTGCCTGATTATCACATATAAGTTTCATCTGACAGACTTCCATGAACTTTAGCTTTAGCCAAATGAGTTCACACGTAGCTAGAGCCATAGCCCGGTATTTTGCTTCTGCACTTGATCTAGCAACAACATCTTGCTTTTTACTTTTCCAGGAGATCAGGTTATCCCCAATCATTACACTGTATCCTGACATAGAACGTCTATCTGATGGTGATCCTGCCCAATCAGCATCTGAGTTTCCAACTATTTGAGAGTGCCCTTTATCTTCATACAATAGACCCTGGCCTGGAGATCCTTTAATGTATCTTAGAATGCGTACCACTGCATCCCAAAGATCATCACATGGGGATTGAAGGAATTGACTTACCATGCTTACCGCAAATGAGATGTCCGGCCGAGTAATTGTGATATAATTCAGTTTCCCAACGAGTCAACGATATCTCCCAGGATCTTTTAGAGGCTCACCCTGTCCAGGAAGAACTTTGACATTTGGATTCATAGGAGTGTCAATCTGTCGACAGTCTAACATTTTAGTTTCTTCCAGAATGTCTAGCGCATACTTACGCTGAGAGATGATAATTCCTGTGCCAAATTGAGCAACTTCAATACCTAAGAAGTACTTTAGACGATCTAAGTCTTTCTT
>JAYMTK010004106.1:0-11494 GCA_036897405.1 Pelargonium myrrhifolium | reverse complement strand
TGATGACACATCATTTAAAATCATGGATCCGGACGGGTCGCTCCGCTCCCATAAATTCACTTGGGTGGGTGGGTATAAGTGAAATTTAATGAGGTGTCATCAATTATATCAGTCAACTGATACACATTTTACTCATATATATATGATTAGCAAGCGTACCAACACTAAGCCTCGAGATCTCGAAGGATCAATTAAAATCAACCACTTGCATTACTGAGTGTTCGTATAATCATATAATAATCTTTAAAAAAAATTAGAAAAATTACAGCAATATTATACTTTTTTATAAACAAACAGAACCTTGAGCATGCATGGAATGAAAAATTCAATACATGATGTGAACAAGTATGGAACTAAAAGAAATTGGAGACGAGACATAACTTAGAATAAAAAAGAGAGTTAGGGTTTAGGGAAGTTAAGGGTGCATAGCGAAGGGTGAAGACTGGCAATCTTCACAACGGTTTGCATAACGATCGGGTAGGCAATTCTCTAGAAGGGTGTAGGGTTAGGGTGCGTTCATTGACAGTGCTTAGGGTTTTTGTTCTCTCCACGGAGGTTGAAGGCGGCGGCGGAGTAGGGTTGAGGGCCAGTGTCAAAGCTGGTGTTGACGGTTGTGTGACTGGTGACAGTTTGGATATGGGTGGGGTTGTAATCGTGGGGTGGTTCTGATTTTGGTGTCAGTGGTTGTAGACGAAAGCAAATCAAGGCTGGGGTTTCCGGCTGATTCAGAGAGAGGTGGCAGTGGTGGATTTGGGTGTTGCTGGTATGAGGTTTGGTGGTTGCTTGAAATCAGAATGGGTTGGGTTTTGCACCACTCCAACGCTGGGGAAGGAGGTGTGGCGACCCAGGTTTAGGCGGAGGAACGTAGTCTGGTTGGGCAGCGATTACATCCGTCTGGGTGGCGGAGGCGTGAGGGCGCGTGATGGTGGTAGTCAATGGCAAAGAAAGCACATGGGTCTTGATGGCTCTGCGTCCAACACCAATCGAAAAATATGGTGTGGGCGTTCGGTTGGTGTTTCCCAGCACGGTGGGAAGAACAAGTTAGATTTCCCGAGTCAAAGAACCTGATGCATGGAGTAGTCTGGTATGGGCGGGTTTCGGTCTTGGGCCGTTAACCCTAAGCCTAAGTCCAGAGATGGATGTTTAGTTAGTATGAGCCAGATTTTTAGAGGGGACGTTACTCGTCCAGCAACACAGGTCTGTGGTGACAATACTAGTGTTGGCCTTATCGAGAACTGAAGTAGATAGAATTTATTGTATTTCAATTTAATTTTGTACCCAAGTTGTTACTCCATTAATGAAACAGTGCTTTTTGCGCCTTTTATTTAAAAAAAAAAATGAAGACGAGGGTGATTCCAATCCATCCCAACAGAAATTTTACAAGAGATTCATTTATACCGGTTAATAAGAGACTAACAAGAAAATGAAGTTGCTTACAATCTCATATTGTGAAAAGAAAGACAAGTACACAGCCAACCCCTCTTTGTAAAAGCATAAATGAACATGGGATGTCAAACTAAAGCCCCACAAATATTATGACAAAACTTGTAGTACCCTAAAGAAGGGACCCTTAAAAGCTACATGCAACAAAAGTTAAATAACAACCAACCCTTATTTAGCACCACATTCAATCATCTACAACCTTTGCATCTTAATTCAACACACAAACTAAACTCCATTCACTGCCATGCTTGTTGTGTCTTGCAGCTTGAAAATTCTTTATCTGTTTCACTTTCTGATTATATATATGTCTTGCAACACAAGACGCCTATAACTTCACTGGAGGACTTCCCTGAATCCGCAACATAGTATATAAGTTAGTAACATATGTTATTTTTCAACAACAATGTACAGTTCCTACGTCATTTCACCAGAGAATCTCACCTTAAACAAAAGATCATATGCGATGTACTCCCAGGGCAAAGTGATGGACATTAAGCAGCACTTGAGAGGCAACTTCTCTTCATCAGAACTTGTAGAGGCAGAAGCTGCAGCATAAGCTTGCTTTGCTGCCACAGAAGCAACCGATGCTGCTTTACGAACAAGCGATCTAAGCCCTGACCTCTTCTTTGATCCCACCTGGCTTTGATCTGATACAGTAACAGCCAGATTCAGCATCTGTCACATTCTTTGCATAAGCCATTCGCTTCAAAGGATGAAATATTTAAATAATGTAACACCTATTTCAGAAAACAAATCAGGAGCACAAAATTAAGATACCGACTCTATAGAGAAGTAAAATAGCTGTGATATATTTCCACAATCCAAGTACTTTTTATCTATGGTAATGTGATAAATAGTGACAATCCAGACTCTCCAATTGGATGGTTAGCTCAGCAGATAACATTTTGTAAACTTATGTTCCTACCAACAAAAAGGAGATATTACAAGGGTATTATCGCATCCAAAACTAAGAAAGATTTTTACCTGCAACACCAGAAACAGCTACTTCAACTTCACCACGTCCTCCAGGGCCTTTCATGTAAAGTTTGTCTGTTTTACCAGGGGACTGGCCAAGTGAAAGAAGGCTCCCATATCGAGACTTGCCGGCTGTAATATTGGATATATATTAAAGAGAACTAAATTAGTATGGCAAATTTCCAACTAGTTATTGATACGGCATACCAATTCAAAAATGTCAAATACAAAGTTTATTCACGTTTACTTCAAAAGATTATTACGATGGTCGATGAAAGCTTATTTAAGTGCCTGGTGAAACTTGATGGGGAATCGGAAGAACAAAGTCAGTTGCCAAGATTTTGTGTGAATATAGCTCTAGCAGTAAAGTAAAAGACAGTAATTTAGGCCGCTCTCTGTATGCAATTACGTGACAATGAATTTTAATGGATAAAACACAGACACTGGATGAAATAGGAGTGCCAAAATCTAATACATCTTCCCCAACTTGCAGTAAGCATAAAAAGACCAATAATAGCAAAATAAGATGGTGATGTTAAATTAACGAACATGCTTACAGCATCAAGATATTCTACATCAGTACAAGATTCCAAGTTAAACATAGATAAAGGTTGCATTAATTTAAGATAAGAAAGCATATAAAAGGTTAGCATGGCAATCATCCTATCATATAACTTTTGAATGTGACTAATGCATTACAAAGATAAAAGGGATGAAACTAAACACAAGAGAGAAAGAAAAAAAAAAAAAAAGTATCCAAGCTTAAACTGAGAAACCATGACTAAGATTTACTGCTCTTCAAAGAAAAAAGTTAGCATAGATATGGATATAGATACAAGAACATAGGCACGTATCATCAAGTTAACAGAAAAAGTGAAAATAAAAAGGTTCATAACATTTTTTTTCATGAGTAAAATAATAACATTTACTGCTCTTGCATTTTTTTAATGGGTACATAGTTCTGAAAAAATATCCAGCTTAGCCTAAAGAAATGGGAAATTCAATGCTTTAATTTTGGAAGTTAGTTTTAGATAGATTTGGGCTTAAACAGAAGACAAGAAACTTAATCATTATGAGAAATTTATAACAGCATGTACCATCATATGCTTCTCGAACCATTTGATAACTGACAAATCCTGAAAAAAGAGTGATCTGCAATCACAAACACCAGAAAGTCAAGATGTTTACAAACTGATTTTCTGATTAAAAGTGTGCGTGTGTTCACATGCACTCGGAGAATTTCCTGTGCTCATCACCATTCATCAACAGTATTATTCTTTCTAGTCTTCCAGATACTCTGTTCCAGAAATAATTTAGCAATAAAAATAGGCTTAAGTTGCTTCGATAAGCAGGACAATACAGCTAAAATTGAAAAGGTTAAAACATAATGAAGGCAGTATGAGCATTTCCAAGTTAATATTTCATGAACAAAAGACAACAGATAATACACACACCAAATAAATTGCGAACTTTTAACCTGATTCACTATCATGATCAATGATATTCCTAATAGCCCTTCCTGGTGATAGGAATTCAATGCTTCATTCAACTATCACTATAAAATGATACTATTACCAATAATATTCTATTCACCAAAATAAAAGGAATGTCTTAGTAGCGAGTCTCTCCTTTCAAGAATGTTTATCAAAAGCAAAACATACAATTCAGCATCTTAATGTAAGGCATGTATTGTATGATCAATTTAAACAAATCCAACATGTGTATTAAGAGTGATTAGAGGAACATATCAGCAATTCAGTATATTCAGAAACACCTGACAGGATCATATAGAGCAAAAACTAATAATTTACATTCATGAACAGTAACTGAGCCAACCTTAGCATTACTTGTGTTTCCAGAACTAGTATCCACTCTCAAAGACTTAGTATTACTAGTACTACAATCTTGTGGTTCCTTTGCACTTGGAAATGCTGCCCCGTCATGTGCATTGAGAATTACACAATAGCAATGGTCTGTTTCGGATAAGACCTGCAAGAAAGATAGATGCTTAAATAGGAATTTACAGAAAAGAGAAAAGAAAAAAAAAAAAGATAGCAATAATCTACTCACTCCGACCCAAAATAATTGTCCACTTTCCATTTTTTTAGAAGATTAAGAATAAATTAGTTAGAGTAAGGTTTTTCCCCCTTGTACCCTCATGTAATCTTGTTGTGACAAACTCTAGGGTTTTTAACCAACTTATCTTAAGGTTATTGTTGGTAATTCAAACAAAACTCACTAACCAAAATAGAGAGTAGACAATTATTTTTGGACAAATTTTGTAGAGAAAGTGGACAATTATTTTGGGATGGAGGGAGTATATTTTTCTCAGTGTGCCAAGAGGATAAAGGGTAGTCAAGTAACCAAAATTATTAAGTTCAATGAAAAATAATTTAGAATAAAACATTTCAAGATAAAAAAAAAGTGAGAAATCCTATCCTAATGCCTAATTAAGCTCAAGGTGTGTAATAAATCTTGTAAGGTCACATAAAAACAGATAAAAGTTCTTGAACATGACAAGAGCATACTGGACCATCTTGTAATGACAAAAGAAAGTGTAAAACCAACCATGATATTACCAAATTTCAACGATTAACAAAACTCAGCATAGAAAAGAACTATGTAATCCACATAGAAGTATGTCCGGAAACAACTTATTTTTACTTAATCTTCATTTGTAACTTGTGAAGCTCAACAATGTGAAGGAACAATCCACTATATTATGCCTCAATAAAAGAAAATGGGACAAAATTAATAGTATTGGACAAAACAAATGAGGACAACAGAAAATAAGCAATAAGGGAAAGAAAACAGTAGATTAGCTGGAAGATTAAACCATGGTCAAATTCAATATTCAATTATAATCAATAATCAAAGCTGAATGAGCACTTTACCACTGCATCAAAGGTGGAGTCGTAGTCATCAACTGCAAAACAAATATCTGGATAAGCAGGAGTTGTTTCCACTTCCTAGGTAAATGTCAACAACATTGTTAGATACAAATAGAAGATAGAGCCAGACAACACAAGCTTATCTCCTCAAAGTGGTAAACTTGCCTTCTTTGAATCTAAATGAAAATTGACACGACTTGGAGACGCATAAACTGTTTTCACAACCTACAGAACCACAATACATAAAACATAATTAGATTTTATGAAGTACTAAGAAATCAGCATCATATGCTCAATATGGGGGCTTTCAGAGCCCTTGAGTGAAGAAGCTTGCACCCAGAGTTCACATCAAATTGACAAGTAAGTCTTGGGATATTCACAAGTATATGGTGTTATCCAATTCTCACTCTAAACACAATAAGCATAGGCCATAGTGAAAGTTCATCAACTTTAAGGAGACACAAGTAGACAATAGGGTTCAAGAGAAGAGATGCAGAGTCAAAGACATGTTTCTTGACCCCTCACGAGGACTTCAAAGAGTAACAATTTCAACAACATTTTCTGAAAATAGACCGACACTGCTTACAAAGAGCCTCTTTATCACTTACAGACTTGTAGCTTTCTTCCTGACTGTTCTATAATTTATGGTTAAGTACAAGGCAGAATCAAATCCAAACATGAGCCAGAGTGCCAGTTTATATAAGATATTGGTGATAATGATTATCACTCAACAGCAGCAGCATCATATTCTGATTTTTCTACTCAGTTTCCTATTTATGCAGATCTCTTTATCTAATGTCAAGAAATTCACATGCCCTAGGATGAACAGCCAACAAAGATATACTCAAACTTACTAAAGACATACAAGTTATGCCACATTGTAGATACCTTATATATAGGTGATAATGGTGTGTTTTTCCCAGCTTGGTGATTCCGCAGGTCCTGATTACTGAGGAAAGCATACATATTACAGTATAAAAACACTAAACAGTGAAACAATAAAAATACAATTAGAACCAAATGAATTACTAGGGAAAATATTATGTGCAGTTATATTTGTAGCCACCAGAATTTGCACAAAATATGAAATTATATAGGCAAATATGGTAACATGACCTTTGAACAAGGACCTCCCTTCATACATGTTGAAGTGGGTGAATAAGTCCCACACTGGATAAAAATAAATTGGAAAGGCTACATATAATGGTGCAAGTGAAACCCTACTAATAGGTTTGACCTTTTAGTTGTGGAAGCCTAAGTCATTATCTATAGCCCATTGAAGAAATTTAACATGGTATCAAAGCTGGTTTTTGATCCAGGCCTTGGCCCGTTTATGTTACACCCGGCCTGCTTGCAGATGGACATGTCTGCAGCAGTTCCACGTGAGGGGGGGTGTTGAAGTGGGTGAACAAGTGGAACTCCTAGGCCCTAGTAATCAACAGTAAAGATATTTGAACTGCCAAGATTTGTATAATAATATAGAAATTCAATTCATATATTAGTGTCAAAATACAAGGAAAAAGTAGTTGACACATAATGAGTTAAGAAAGTTGGAATGTCAGTGAACTTATGGTTCTATGTTCATTGGACCAGTTATCAACACCCTGTACATATGAAAATTTCAAGGGTTTCTTGTGTCGCAATGATATTAAACCTAAACACCTATCTAATAAAACCAAACTAGTTCTATATATGAGGTCTGGTTTGGGACTTAGTTAGGACTAAGCAGAATGAAATAGTTGGTACCCATGACCTAAACAAAGAGGTCAAAGAACATACCATTAATCAATATAATAATCACTTTCCAAATCTTATGTAAGTACAAATTATATGATTGAATCAAATAATGTTAACATTGAAAGATACTAACTAGTTGAATATAAAGAAGGCATATACACAAGCATGTTACATGTACAACTAACCTGCAAATTGCCACAGTTACAGAAAATGTAGTATGAGCGATCAAGTTCAAGTACAATGAGCGCCTCCAATCCACCTCGGCGTAATTCTCACTGATTAACTTTTCCATCTGGATGACAAGTATATACAGACACTTTTCATCAGCAATTGGTATCATAGCATTAACACATCCTTGTGTTATCAATTCCTAAAAGGCTAACCCGGGCCGTAGTGTCATAAAAGTAAACATGCTTATAGAACCTTTCTACATGCAAAAGCTACAGTAAATTGTAGTATTAATTCTTAAACTATGGAATTTCATAGATTAGTTCTTAAAAAGGTCCCCTCAAATGAAATTCCCGGACATTGTTCTCATCTTCACTATTGAACCATAACAACTTACAAAACCGAGGGTTATGTGATGATTTATTACCAATACAAGAACTCAGTTCAACAATATATATATTATATAGCTCAAGCAAGATTTCAAGCTTTCTTTTACCTTAGGTGCCCACCTGCGAACAAAGTAAGGAGTGGCACCATCCATATTGATATTATCATTGGAACCATGTCCATGCATTCTCTGCAGCACCATAATCAACCAATGTCAAGCCAAATTACCAATAATTATAGGAATAATTATAAAATGCTATACCATTTTCCGAACAAAAAATACAAGATCATCATCCTGGCGTCCCATGGACTCCTTGCTGCGGAAGAAGTACAAATCCATAACATCATGCCAGAATCCAGCATCCATTTCGATATCAGAACTATCTTGCTCGTCCACAGTGGTTTTCCCCAATAAAAACGAATGCTTTTTCACCATGCTCAACAATTCATAGCTGTCAAACATGAATACAAGAGCAAAAAATTCAAATTCATACAGAAGTAGATGTTGATTTGAAATTTGGCAATTCAAGCCCGAATAGGAGAAAAAATTAAGATGAAGATAGCAAACCGGGAAGGGGTGTCTCCTTCATCTTTGAGTCGGAGCATGTCTCCGAACCGTAATGGCCGATTTCGTTTCGTGTGAATTGGGTGATCTATCGGTCCAATTTCGGGTTCCGTAGATCACCTTCACCGAATAATGGAATGGAGGGCGGTTGATGATCTGCTGCTAACGTAGGCAGTAACCTCTGAGAAGTTCTTGGAGGGAGTTCTGGGTAGCTCTAAATTGTGTGAAGGTCCATGAAAATTATGGAGTACCACCTCTGGGAGGGGAGGATCAGATCAGGCGCGGGTCCAGCAGTGAAGGTTGGAGCTAGTTGTTCAACTTTCTCGTGTATGAAATTTCACTTGCAAAACGCACGGGGAATAGAGCTGGTGCTCGTTTGAGAACTTGTATAAAAGGTGTTAAAATGAACCATAAGTTTTTAGATGTTCTGTTTAATAAAACGGGGATAAAGGCAAGTTTGGTGCCCAAAATTTGGCGCGAAACTCAATTTAGTTTTTAAATTTTTATTATATTAGAGACAGTACTCACACTTTTAATTTGCACCCAATCTAGTATATACCGTTAACTTCCATTCATTTATCCGTCAAATGCTGACCTGAACTGTCTCGCTGGAAAAAAAAAAGTTTATGTGGTGTTCAAGGGCACAAGCTCGTGCTGACGTGGATTTTTTAATTTAAAAAATAATAAAATAATGAATAAAAAATTAGAAACAGATTCTGCCACAGCGCCACCATATCCGGCGTTGACCCTTCTTCTTCGTCTATTATACTTCGTCGGCATAGGAGGCGTCGTCCCACTCGTCGTGAAGCATCGACATTGACGACCCATCTCTGGCCAAGGGCGCGTTACGCCTCGACCTCACGCCCAAACTCACGGGCTTGTTGCTCAAATCGAGCTCGAATCCAATGGTCTTCTCGAAAATCGTTGTTCCCGTCCGACAACAAGAGCACCTCGTTGTCGATCTTCAAATCCTCGCTCTCCCTCCCTTTGAACGGCGCGCTGTCCAAGAACCGCCACATCCGTTGCACTCTGGAAGAAAATCTGGCGGCGAAGTCAGAGTTGTTCTCACTCACAATCAAACTCTTAGTCGCCGAATCAGCAGAAAATCAACTCTATCCGTTTCAGATCTATACAAACGTCACCGTCGGAGAAGTCATCGGCTTCCTCCGCTCCGTTAGCACCCCTCACCTTCGCCTCCGTCGTTAGCAGTCGCTGCCTTCCACCGGAAATCCACCAATCTCCGCCTTGCTCGCCAGAGACTCGTCGTTGCCGCTGTCGGACTCCGCCAAAGCTCAACCCTCCCCTCCTTTCTCTCTCTCTCTCTCTGTTTCGCGGAGGTGCAGTGCAAGTACGTTCTTCTTTCTTTCTTCTTTGTTTTTTAAATTTTAAATTTTATTATTTTAATAATAAATTTTCCACGTCAACAAAGGGCATGTGTATTGTTGCCACGTCAGCGAGTTTTTTTCACCTTGGCAGTTTGCAGTCCACATGGAGTCCAGCGGGGCAGTCCAACATACACGTATGTGAGACTTAACGGACGAATTGACGGGAGGTGACGGTAGGTACTAAATTGGGTTTAAAATTAAAGTATGAGTAGTGAGTATTAGATTGGGTGAGAAATGAAAATGTGGGTACTAACTCTGGTACAATAAAAGTTTAGGTATTAGATTGAGTTTCGCGCCAAACTTTGGGTACCAAATTTGTCTTTATGGATAAATAGATAATGATGTGTGGGGGTCCTTTATTAGGTCCCACAACATATAATTTACCCAAGTTTTAAAATGTAGTTTTAGAACATCTTCAATACTTAGCTCTTTTTGTGGGTGCTAAGGAGGAGAGAGTATGTCACCTCATTATTTGAGTACTTAGCGGCTTAGCTTGTTTTGTGGGTGCTAAGGAGAAGAGAGAGTGTTTATTTTATTTTATATTGAATAAAATAAATATTTTAATTATGAAAAATTCATGTACATGAAATTGAGTTAGATGTAAAGAAAAAAATTAATCTTGAACTTAATTTTGTCTAAATTGTTGGCATATATGTTGAAGTTCGATCAATCAAAGATGTGAAATTATACGATGGACTCAACACGTTTATTTAATTAATTTGTCGAGTTAGGTCGTGTAATTTTGAAACCATTTATTTAAACATGTTAGTTGTATCATTTCATGTCAACTCAGTCATAAAAGGATCGTGTTCGTGTCGTGTAACATTTTATTAAACTTTCAACGTGAACACTACCCATGAACTCAAATTGTCACCCCTAAATCTATTGGTAGTTTTCGCATTCAATTTTTAACATTTTGTTTTGAAAAAAAAAATAGATATAACAAAATTGAGGGTTAAAGGAAAATTTGGTACCCAAACTTTGGGCTCGGACCAAATCTGGTACCCAATCTTTTATTTCACCAGAGTTGGTACCTATAGTTTTGTTTTCGACCAAATCTAGTACCGCCGTCAGTGCACCCTAACATAACCGTCAATTTGCTGATATGGAAATTAAAAAAAAAAACAAAAAAAAATCAGAAACAAACAAAAAATACAAAAAACACAAAAATTTAGATCAAACATATTATTCTTTAGAGATCTTGTTGTTCTTATTTTTGTTCTTTATGTTCTTAAACAAAATAAAAAATTGACAACAAAATCATTCGGATCAACCAAACGACAACAAAACTAATTAGAATAAAAACAAAAACCCATAAGAATGACACTACTAGAAAAATTGAAATTAGCTAGGGAAATGTTGCTAGTGAGCAAAAATTCCCTAGCTAAATTATTTTTGCTAGGAAATTTTGCTAGGGAATTTTAGTTAGGGATCAAAATTTCCCTAGCTAAACTTTTTTTGCTAGAAAATTTTAGCTAGGGAAATATATTAGCTAGGAAAATTTTGGCGGAAGATTTGACTCGAAATTTTTTCAATTCCCGCTTTTTTTTAGTTAGGAAAATTAGAGAGGGATCCCTAGCTAATAAAGATAAAATTTAGCTAGGGATTTTTTTTTGCAAGGGATACCTAGCAAATTTTTTTTTTTTTGGATTTTGGCTAGGGATTCCCTAGCTAGCAACAAATTCCTTAGCTAAAATTTCATTTTTATTAGCTAGGGATCCCTATCTAATTATCCTAGCTAAACGGTTGATGTCGTTTTTTGCACGACCGATGATCCAAATGAACTCGGATTGCTCCTAAATTTAACGTTATCTCAGACATTCTTTTATCTTGAAATTGAATGGTTTGAAAGTTAACTATTATAACCTTATAATGTAATTCAATACTTTAATTAATTACTAAACAATTAAAGTGTACATACGTAATAGTGTCTCTTAGACAAC
>JAYMTK010004105.1:0-11494 GCA_036897405.1 Pelargonium myrrhifolium | reverse complement strand
TGGGTTGGGCAGAAACCGATCAGTCCCAATCTGGTCGCTGCAAAAAGCACCCAAACCACACCCAATCCTCATGCGTGTGCTCCAATTGCTTGACGGAGAAGGTCGCGAAGCTCAATCGAAACGGCGTCGTCTCCGGCGCCGCCGTCGGGTCGTGCTCCTCGTTGGCGTTTTCGTCGTGCTCGGACTCTCCGGCGAATCGGGGGCACCACCGGAACGCGTCGGAGGCGATGGTGGGGTCGATTTCGTTTATGGTGAGCGTGAGCGTTGGATTGGGTATGTTGATTTTTGGGTTTTTGTTTTGATTCATGAAATCTGAGTTTTGGGTGTGTTGATTTTTGGGTTTATTTATGAGGTTGGGTATGTGAATTTGAAGATGAACAACAAGGAGGGTTTGATGAGAGTGAAAAAGAAGGTGGAGGGTTAAGATTTTGGTGTTGTTGTGGTTGTGGGAGAGAGAGGAAGAAGATGGTGAGGTGGAATTAAAAAAATTGAAAAATGAAAAAAAAATATGCCACGTAGGATACTTAACGGTTGTTTCTGACGGAAATGGACGGAGGGACCATTTCGTCCACTTTTGGATAGTGCAGGGACCATTTTGTATCAAAATGAAGTACAAGGACCATTTTGGATAGTACAAGGACCAATTGGGTACTTTATCCTTTATTTTTTATACTCTTAACAGTTTGTTTGAAGATTCTCGTTTTAATTTTAAGAGTAGTTATGTTATGCAAAGGTAAAACAAAGTTCATACTATACGGTAATTATGTGATGCAACGGTAAAAAACATGGCAGTTATGTGATGGAAAAATAGTTGAGGATAATTATATGATTGACGTAAAGTACAAGTCAGTTATGTGATGCAAGGGTAGAAAACAAGGTAGTTTTGTGATGGAAAACAAAGTCCAGGGTAGCTATGTGATTTTAAGGTAAATTACATGACAGTTATCCTTTCTATGTGACCATTGGTCACATGCCTTGCCATATGACCATTTTCCACTGATCTATTTCTTTCAGTTTTGGGTAGCGAACAAACTCTAAAAGTCAACTCCCGTCAAGTGATAAGGAAATTGTATGAACCAAAGAGACACTTGAACGAGCCAACTAAACACACAAATATAAAAAATAAAAATAAAACTAGTGAATGTCATGGCAACATCTATCTCATCCGTCAAGCGAACAAGAACAATCCATAGTGCTTATTGAACAGATTGACTATATAAACATGCATAAATTGTAAACAAACAAGCGAAGTGGCAAATTATAGGCAAGCTTACCAATCAAGCAAACCAAAACAACCCAAAGAGAGAGTTGAATAGGCCGATTATATTGCATTTGATACTGAGACCTCTGAAGCTGTCTCTGTAGAGCTCCATACCAACCATAAAGTTGTTTATCATAACAATCATCACAACTGTCCAGACAGCTCTTACTTCTTTCATAACATGAGTTGATACCCTTGAGAGGAAAAAAAAAGATGGAATCACAATCATTAAAGACAATACATTCAATGTGATTCAATCTACATGTTTAACCATATTCAATACTCACCCTAGGCAACTGAGAAGATTCCACCAACAAAGAATCAGCTTCTTGACTATCCATAATCTTCAACTTCCTAAAACCATTTTTTGGGCACTTGAACTTGGAAGCAGTTCCCATGTTATTTAAGAACCCCGAGACACTTGGTATCTTCCGAGGTGGAATTACAGGCTGTGCAATGATAGAATTTTGTGGATAACCGTCATCGATAGAAATATTCCAAGCGCCAATATCAGCATCTGCACTAGCTGTCCTCCTATGCCCATGTGACTTCTTTCCCTTAACCTCCAAGGATCCAAGCTCAGCAAATTGGCACGATCTCTTAGTAATTGCAGGTTCTAACTCTTTATTCAACAATTCTAGGTTCTGATTGTCCCTGACAGGATTTGCTGCCATAGTTCTGTCTTCAGATACTAAAGGACCTGAAAGAAACAAAGCAAGTTCATTGCTTTCACCTTCATCCAAACGCACCCATGGTAGTGGTGGCTTCCCATCTGCAAGGGCAGATTGTTGTAAGGAACTTTCAACTCTTGAAATTTGGTCTGCAATGGCGACAATAAATTCATGATGCCTGTCCCTTGCATCATCTGCATGGCTATTGCTGTAACTTGACTTAACAGCTCGTTCAAACTCTTCTAACTGCATTCCCAGCAAAAAAGCAATCAATCTAACATTCACCAAGCCAATGTTAAGTCACAGCTCCAATTAACTAAACACCGGGTAAATAGCTGCTAATGAATTTGATCGAACAAACACACATTTTGGAGAGAGAGAGAGAGCTGACCTGCCATTTGGTGGTGCCAAGGGCAGTACGCAGGTCCCTGCAGAGCTCCTCAGAATTCCACATACTGGAAGCATCTTTCTTAGAGTGAATCCATGTTCTGTATGTTGACTCCATCCTACACATGGGTAAAAACAAAACAAATAATCAGACAACTAAGCAACAAACAATTAACAAAGATTGCTAACAAAACCCTACATTTTCCAAACCCTAACGCAACATTTTCCTGCTGAAAACATTCTCAAATTTGCAACCATTTGATCCAATCCAAAGCCAGTTCCGAAAAAATGCAAGCCATAAGATTCAACAATTGGTCCAAAACCCAACACTAAGGCATTCAATAAATTGACCCAGCCAAAAAACAAGTACCTGTCTGCGGATTCCTGAACTTCCTCAGCCACAGAGAAGAAAGGATCCTTCTCCCAGCGATCAAAACTCGAAGCCATTCAAGTCAGAATAAGTTTACCGCTCCGATAATTAGTATACAAAAACAAAATGATGGTATAAATGAGGAGCAAGTAAACCCCGAAAAATTGAATCGTTAGTTATTTCTAAAAATGAAAGATCTTCCGGTGAGACAATCAGTGTATAGAAACAAGAACATAATTTGGTAATACAAGTATAGTCGGATCACGAGATTCTCAGGTTGAGGTAGGCAGAGAGAGAAGAGGAAGGAGAGGAAGAAGGTGAGAGAAGCTAGTGTGTGTGCACATGGTATCAAAATGTTACAGCAGCCACATGATCTACATATCAGCAGCGTCGTCAACGGTCATCCTAATACGATGTCGCGTAGGAGTCGGTCACACAGGTCTAGGAGATCCGAAACGCTGTCGTTTACTGCATCAGATAATGTGTCAAAAACCGAGTCAAAAAGCCTGGTCAAAATTGGGAAGCTCCAATACAAAATAATACAGCAGTAACACACTACTAACGTCTAACAGATTAACGGACAAATGAAAATAAGTTTTTTTTTTTCCTCAGAATTAAAACTAACCTTTTCTCAAAAAAAATTTGGATAAAATTGATCGCAATCATGAAGCATTGTATGGCTATGGATCGGCGAAGCAGGGAGCGAAGAACGGCGACGCCGAGAAGGCAAGAACCTTGATAGACTCTGGAGCTCACTCCTCTCCTGCTCGCCATTGCAGGTCCTTGTTTTGCGCCTCTTTCGGATATTGTTGAATTCATAGTGGCTTTCTTCAATTTTTTATCAAATTCACTCTCTTTTTTAGTTCTACTTTCTAGAAACCTATAGATTGGAAGACTGATGTCAATTTCATTATTGCTTTGGTATTTTTTTTTTCTCAACCTAGGTCAGAAATGTGTGTATGTGTATGTGTATGTGTATATACACTCCCTCTATCAAAAAATGGAGACTTTGATTAGTTTAACTTTTCTATACCACTGTTGTAACGAACTCAATGCAAATGTTTCTAACTAATTTATTTTATTTTATATTATTTCTAATTCATGTGTGACTAACTTATGAAAAATGAAAGTGGATATGCATTTTGGACAATTTTTAAAGAAAGTGAACACTCGTGTTGATGTATGGTTACAGTCATTTGCATCCGTTGATAATGAGAATGTTCAATGTTCGCCAATTTGACTTTGCTTCACCAAGAATTAAGAAACTAATCATAACTCAAATATGCCCTGGATTGTCTCGTAGCAAAATTAAGGTAATGGTAGCTGCCATTTTCAAGGATAACAAAATAAAGAGACCAAATTAAAATGGAAAGTTTTTTTAAAAAAAAGAGAAGTGCTTGGTGAAATCCTCATCCAATAATTAATCAAGGATTTTACATGCATTTGATGTCTTCTGCTGCATATGTCATTTTTTTACTATATAATATGACATGTGGATGCTAATACTACACATATTTGCTGAACACATTTTACATTACCACGGTATTGACTATGTTCAAGAGATGTACAGTGGTAGTATTTTATTTGTAGCCTAATGTTCTTTCTTGTTTGACTGTTGCGTATCATCTATTTTATTTAAAAGATATGATTTTGTTATACTATTTTCAACAATAGGTATATTCACTTTTTTCCCTTAAACTTCATTGTATTCAATGAAACAGGGGGCAAATGCAATGAAAGCTCAGGACAATATGTATATTCACTTGAGCAAGGTTTCAGGCTGAGTTGATTTTGGGAACCTTTGCAAGGACAGCGAATACAAACGATGTTTGTCATGGGCATTAGGTGGAAGATTGGGTTTTTTCGGCGAGGATAAACTAATGAACTCCAATACAAGGCTATCATGATGGCTTGGGTAAAACCATTCATGGAAGCTCATGCAAAAGCTGTTTCCTCAGGACGTGGTCACATTCTGATGCACCTGTTACAACAACATTGTAGAGGCTCACCCAGTGGTTTATCAATGTATGCTTCTTTCTCAGCTTGAATCTTATGATGGTAAAGATTTGGATTCAATTTTGATTATATAAACATCATCCATGAATCTTTATCTTGTATGTAGTTAAATATTTGTACAGATCAAACTTCATAAACTACAATAATCAATTTTCACTTATTTTCTCAACTTCAATCTTGTAAGAGTAATTACTTTTTTTTTAGTCTATTTAATAATAGGAAAATAATTACATTTTTAGAACATCTTCTTCTTTTTTCTGACCAACTCAAATGGCCTACTAAACTTATTTGATATGTGATAAACTTTGCAGTATTTCTTCATAGTGCATAATCTTTTCATAACATAAACAGTTACCTCCACCTAAACACGTCATATATAAGTTTGGCTTTATTTTGTTTAAAATGTCATAAACCATGAGTTGTGTTTCTGCTACCCACTTATCTGTTTGATGTATGTCTGTACTCACTATAGTCTAGAGAAACTAGATGAGAGACTGGTAAAACAAGGGAAGCCACAGCAGTATCAAGTTTAAAGCCATAGATCTAAAAATTTAGTAAAAGTTGCTTTTACTACCAAGATGACTGTGTGCGTTCTTGTATGAATTGGTGGAGGTATTTTCTTCAACAACAACAACAACAACAACAACAACAAAAAAAATCATATTATTCTTCAATATATGGTATACAGACCATGTCAAAATTAGTGACATCTTTTAGCTGCATTTTTAATTTACTGTTAAAATAATATCACAAGTAGCTAAGGGTTATAGTTCTGTGGGTTGGGGGAGAGGAGCAGGGGGAGCTATAGCCTGAGAGCTGCTGGCATGGTTTGACTTGGCAGTGTGCAGCTTTACCTCACTAATATTTCGAGTTATTTAATACCTCTCAACAATTTGCATATGATATTCATCAGATGTTAAAATATATTTCCTTAGCTAAGGCAGAACCACAGTTAAGTCTTACACCCTTAAGCACTTTGCAGAACTGGAAGGTATGAGTAAAATGCTCTCAAATGTAACAGAACCTTTCTAGTTGAAAAATGTTGGTTTCTTGTTATGTTATGTACTTGTGGTCTATTAGTATTGGTTTCTCCTCTGCTGATATAGAAATCTTGGTTTGATCTTTCACGGTATTTTCTTTCATACTTATGGAGAGTATTATAGAGAGTTCCACCAACATCTTCTTGTGCTGTTGAAGACTGATCATTCTTCAGCGATCTTTGAAGAGGTAATGCTATTTTCCATGTTGTATACACACTGTAATCTAGTTTCTCTAAAACTTGCCTGTGAAGGATTGTTTGGGGTCTGGGAAGGAGTGAAACACAGAATATATATATTTGAGTTGAAACTCCAGCTAAACCATCACAAATTGCGAACACCACATTAAAGACAATAAATACAAAACAACTCATAAATTTATATAAGATATAACTAAACGTACCTGTTTAGATTTTATGATTTTTCAAAGATTTGATAGAGAATGAAAAAGAGGAGAAGAATAAAGGACGTAGACCAATAAACGCAAAATAACATTATTCTAGATTATATATACAAGTCCTTACATATTTTATGGTTTCATATATTGTTAGACTTATTTCTTTTTATTAAAACTCCATAGATTGAATAAGCTTTTTTTCATCTTTGATCAAGAAGTACCCAAAAAAGAAAAATGGTTCACTTATTTTGGGCAACTACCCGGTACATAACCAATACTCAATAAGTCCTCTGTTCTGGTAGGTTAACCTCCATAAGTACACGTGCTTCATAGATTGATCATCAATACGAACTTCTCTTAGAACTGTTCTCATGTTAGTGTTAAAATAAATTAGTTACAGGAGAGATAGGATAAACTTTACCATCTTAAAGTAAATAAGAGAACTGGTAAGCCCCACCTATTCTCTTGGCTGCATTTTCTAAAACCCAGATATGAAATTGTTCAACCTATATGTGGTTTCTGGTACTTTACCTCTTTAATCCCATGCAACCAACCCCCTGAAGGTTGGTTGACCAATGTCCTGTCTATTTAAAAGATTATTGGCTACAAGTTCTGTCTATTGTGATGGAAAAATAACTTTATTTGTGACTATCACTCTTTTTTCCCTTGCTTATTTTTTCTTTCTTATGTATAAGTTTGGCATATAGAAGCATAAGTCTTGGAAGAACTGTTATTGTAATTTCTAATTGTAAACCAGAAAGTTTTGAATAAAAGTTGGAGCTAACACTAACTTCTTTGAAATTGCCTCGGTGACAATCTGAAAAGCAAGAAGAGTACGAAAATAGCTTTGAAATAAGAAATAATACTTTTAAACATATTTTGATTTCACCCTTGCATAGTTCTATGTCCATTTATTTCACTTTTCTTGTATGCACCACTATGTCAGGTTTTTCACAGTTGATATATCTAACAAATTGACTAGCAGAATAATGGCTTTGTTTGTTCAGTAGCCGGAATGTAAAAGGCAAATGCATATTCACTACATACAGGGGTGAGTAAGATAGATTTGTGCTTCACACAAACGTTGAATCTCATGATCGTAGAGAGTTTTCACTGAATCTTCAGTTGTGATACCATTATACCCAGCTGAAAGCAATTGGGCTGCCAACAGTATGTTTCCCATCTGCCCATTCAAGATGAGCAAAGCTTCTTGTACCAGATGGCATAGAACTAGCAGTGAAAGTCACTGTATAGCTCTTCTTCTCATTCAGTTTACCAAAAGTAAGTGAGCTTGGCTGAACCAAAATTTTCACTGATGGAGTTTCTGAAGAAATAGAAACCTTATACGTTGCTGGAGTGCCAACATTTGTTAATGTTCTGGTATATTGGACAGTGCTCGCTGCATCATTGCCACCCCCTTTTCCTGATGCAGTTTGCAGCGGAACAGCAAGGGATGGGTAATTGAAATTTCCTAGGATGTATTTCTTGCTTGCATCACAGGTGAAGTCCCTCTTGGTCAGTATCTTGATTTCAGCTGCAGTATAGTCTAAGGCGCAAAGAAAGCCCAGGTAGTCATCAACAGTGGTGTCATACACAAGGCCAGGATCAAGAGCTGCTACTGGGTCCACATGTCCAGCACCATAGTCAAATGGTGTAGCTGGACTTCCAGTAGCAACATCCTGAATGGTCTTCCCAGTTTTGTATACTGTGTAGGCTGTGGTCATCAGGGCAGATCTTATCGCTGCTGGACTCCACTCACGATGAGCAGCCTTGACAAGTGCAGCCAGTCCACTCACATGTGGGCATGACATTGATGTGCCTGAAATAATATTGAAGCTGACACGCCTTTTGTCACTCCGCAAGTCACTCGGCCCGACTTCTCCAGACCACCCTGCTAGGATATTAACTCCTGGTGCCATGAGATCTGGTTTGAGTATTTCTGGGGTAAGCGGATTTGGACCGCGAGAACTGAATGCTGCCACTACCGGGGATGGTTGAATACCTACCAGTGTGCCTCCAGCTGCGATGGTGGCTGTTGGCTTAGGATCTGATGAGATATAAGCCTTTATTGCATCACCAGTTTTTTGGCCGACAGCAGCTGCAGGTAAGAGATGTGCATCAGCAACCAATTCCTCTCCATAGGAGTCAGTATTGGATAGAATCATCCCTACACCACCAGCATCTTTTACTGCAAGACCCTTCTCTGCACGAGAGTTTGATCCTCGATCACATATCACAATTTTTCCTGAAACCATTGCAGGAGCTAAGGTATCTGTCAAGCATAGATTAGCACTTGAGGAATTGGAAGCCATCTTGGCATAAACAAGTGGCACCAAGGAATCAGATAATGGTTTTCCACTGTACAGAGATACACCAGAGTATTTCTTCCCGTTTCCAAGGGTGACAGTAGTGGGGAAATCACGGTCCAGAGTTCCAGCACCTACTGTTGTTATCCAAGGCGCAACATTGGTCACAGACTCTGACATGGGCCCACTGTTGCCTGCCGAGCAAGACACAAAGATCCCCTGCTCCATCGCTCCAAAAGCTCCAAGTGAAACAGTGTCTCTATAGTAATCTGTTAATCCTCCCCCAATAGAGAGGGACAGAACATTAACTCCATCTGCAACAGCCATGTCCATAGCTGCCAAAATATCAGACCCAAAACATCCACCAAGCCAACATACCTTGTATGCAGCCACTCTTGCGTGCGCTGCCATCCCACGAGCTGTTCCAGCAGCATAACCAAAAAGGCTAGCTCCTGCAACAGCTGATCCAGCTGCTGTAGTTGCAGTGTGAGAACCATGCCCATCATCATCCCTTGGTGACTTTGATTCCATGGTTTCGTCAACTGGCCCAAATGCTGCTTCATATCCTTTAGAGAAGTACCTGGCCCCGATCAATTTCCGGTTACAACTTGATAAGTTGAAGTTCTTACCCACTTGGCACTCCCCTTTCCAGGTGCTTGGCACTGGTCCAAGGCCTTTGTCGTCAAAGCTTTTGAGTTCAGGCCATACACCAGTGTCCAGCACTCCAACTATCACTTCACTCGCTGAGGAAGAAGCAGGAAAGAGGACATCAATTCTGTCAAGTCCAAGGAACTCTGGTGTTCGAGTTGTATGAAGCTCATATCTCACTTCAGGATGTACAGAGAGAATTCCTGGCTGCTTCTCAAGCAGATTCGCTTCCTCTGGTGTTAGCCTGGTAGAGAAGCCGTGGACTACACTGTTGTAGGCATAAAGCATGTCAGCAGAGTCTGATACAGATTTCAAAGAGGAGTCATACCACTGGAAATGATCAGTGAAACTTGTAGGCATGTTGGAGTGGTCCACATGAATGATGTAAGTCTTTCTGGACTCCTGCTGCTTCTCTTCTGTTATTGCATCTGCTGAAGAAAGAATCAGAAGAATTGCAAGTCCTAGGAACCTGAAAGTGGGTATCTTCATCTTCTTTCTGTCCTAACAGACTTAGAATTGAAGAATATTTGGGCAGTTTAGAGGTTTTTGGTGTGTGTGAGTGAGTGAGTGAGAGTATGTTTGTGGTCTTAGGATGCTGAATTGCTCCACTTGGAATGCTGATTTGGTTGGTTATTTATGAGAGGGAGAGATTCTGTAAGGAGCATTAGGTGCCTAAATTGCTCCACTTGAAGTTTTGTCTCCTGTTAATCCAGGAAGGTATGGAAAGAGATTTGGCGTTTTACAATTAAGTGGGTTGTGTAGTTGGATCTTGACCCTACCAAAAGAGAGAGAGAGAGAGAGAGAGAGATGTGAGTGACAATTGAGCAATGTGGTTTTCCTTTACTTTTCTTGTTTGTATTTGGAGTGCATTTAGTTATTATAAGTCATTTTCCATCCTTCATAATTAATTCATAGCAACTGAAAGGGATGTCTTGTGCACCATCCCAACTCTGCAATTATTGAGCAATTTGGTTTTTCAGTCTTAGTTGTTTGTTTCTCACAGCTGTTATTGCTTTTAGACAATTATTTATAGGCAGCATTGAAGATTCCACTGCTATGGCCTTACTTAGTAGAAGAATTTATATACAGTGTTTATTAGGCTTTGTTATCTATCCGAAGAATAGCATAGAAGATAAGTTTGAGTGAGTAATAACTGTTGGGTTGCTTGTTACTCTCAAGTCTCAATTCAACTCCTATGAAATAGCTGAATTGACAAAAAGTCTGAACACATATGATTTCTTTATGTGTGTGAGTGTGAGGTGTGAATAATGGAGTCCCATATTCACACGGCTATTAATATATGTTTCTCAACCAGTGAATTAATTAAAGCGAGAACCTACCCACTAATAGCAACCCAATTATGAACACAGTGACAGAGCTAGCTTTATGGAAAACCCACTGATACTATACAATTACAATTTACAGGGTTCCTCTCTTTTTAATTTGGTTAGGCAGAAAGATTCTCCACCACTGATCTTCTCGGCAGCGATCTTGTTTGATTTGTAACTCTCGACGACGACGACGACGATGTGTTTGATGATGTCTCTGTTTATTTGTTTTATTTTCAGTTAATGCGTTTATTAGAAAATTAGTTTTTTTCTCGAGAAATTGCGCGAACGTGTATTTTGTGCATGCTAATCTATGACTCGCCTATAAATCAAACCTCTCGGCTCGAAAATATTAACATAGTTGTGCGGGTGGCCCAAATAGTTTTGATTTCTAAGAATAAAGTGTTATTATCAACTTTAAAGTTGTCTTTCATAGGTAAGAAAGTATACAAGACTAGTTAAGTTGGAACTTGCTCAACAAAACTCTACTAATGCAGCCGACACTCAACAGGATAAGATTGCGATTTTAATTACAATTAATTATTAATTATAGTTCATAATAGAGATTGATTCATCTATTTCTCCAACTTCAATTCTTATCACCTATCTTATTGCTACCGTAGCTGGAGCCTACCACCGATAATTGCCATTTTCACACAATTCTTTTCTTATTTTCTTTCTACTTTCTTATATCATGTTCAAATCATAAAAATACGTAAGTTTGTTCGAATTAAAAATTGATTTGTCGATAAAGAGATCATAAAAAAAAAATAAGATTCTCGTTACTCATATTTTGAACGAGATACTTGTTTATAAAATTACATTTCAATTAGAATCTTACTAGTTTTTATGTCCCAACCATGCTCGGGTATTAAAAAAAAATCTTATTTGCATTGACTGAATATTTAACTTAACAAAATATTAATCACGTTTTGTTTGGATGACTATTAGAGCATCTCCAATGCTTAGCAATTTTTTTGGGTGCTAAGGAGGAGGGAGAGTGTGTCACCTCATTATTTGGTGCTTAGCACCCTCTTAGCAATTTTCACTCCAATGCTTAGCACCCACCTAAT
>JAYMTK010004104.1:0-11495 GCA_036897405.1 Pelargonium myrrhifolium | reverse complement strand
ACCACACTAACTAACTTCTCCTTAATTTTTCTCAAAATAGAAAGGAGGACACTCATTTTGGGACGGAGGGAGTAATAAATAAAGGGTCAACAAACTCATAACTACTGCTACTTTAGCTTGACACAGCACCAAAAAATTAGGCACATTGAGACATCAATATTTTGATTTGGCACATCCTATTATATCCTCATTGGATCAACTCTTGAACACAGCATTAATAATCAAAAACATTAATAGAGTTATGGACCAAAACAGACCAGAAATGAGAAAATTCATTCAAAAACCATATGTTTTTCAATATTACAAATGTCACCATGCATTTACATGAACATATAGTAGTGAACACATACATAACAAAAATTGAGTCACTAGGATAGTAATGTATTGCATAACAACATACAAAAGATTCCCCGACGAGGAAGGGAAGTTGAACAACTACTAGGCAGCGGTGGTTGCAGGGGCCGGGGTGTACCAGCCGTGGTGGATCTCTATCGCCTTCTTTCTTCTTGCGAGCCTGGACTTTCTGTGCCGTCCGGTGTTCTTGTGGTATGTTCCCTTCGACACTGCCTTGTCGATGGCTTTGTATGCCTCCGAGATCATCTTCTCGATTGTGAGGATTTCCTCGAATTGTGCGTCTTTCTTCTTCCTGAGCTTATCCAGAGATACCAAAACCTGCAAAAGGTGGAATGACATCCATAAAACCGGCGTTTCTCAGAAGTTTCTATAAGATCTGCATATGCATTTGATGCAGTTTCTCTTCTTTTTTTGGCTAATGGCATTAGTGCCGCTATTACTGCAACTCCGTACCAAAATTAGTGTCCACTTTTCAATTTTTGTGAAAACTAAGGATTGTACTTTTCCGTTTATACCCCAATGTACTCTTGTTCTAACAAACTTAAAGGGTTCTAATATCTTATTTTAAGGATAGTATTAATAATTCACGCGTAACTACCTTCTTTAAATAGTAAGTGGACACTCATTTTGGGATGGAGTATTTCACTTACTCGAACCCATGACCTCAACAACTTGATAGTTGCATCAAGGCTCATATTCTCATTTTTAGTAACATCACGGTAACCTCAAGCACCACTTTCTTGTGAGAAAAGTTGGTTGAAACTATCTAAGGGAATAAAGATAAGAGCCGGGAAGACAAGTCGGCAACCATCTAGTATGAGCAAAAGGTAAGGAAAATCAACATCTTACGGTCTATTTCTTAGTTAGCTGAAGTTGGAAAGTTAATAATGCTGCTTTTCAATTTCAATCGTATCCAGTAAAAGCATGGCACAATTATATTCTATACAACAGCTATTAACTTAACTAACAATTTGCATCACATAGTGTACAGTGTTAAAGACAGTAACTACTAACTAGGTCTCTTGTGTAGAGCCCCAAAACAGTCACCAATGAATAGCATACAGATTCGGGTTTGTGAATATAGGAGTCTAAAGTTTCTAGAGTTTATCTTGTGACGCCACACTCTAAAATTCAAAGCCTACAGGAAGTTCGTATAAACTAAATACATGATGTATGAGTTTGATACAACATACAAGTTCCAATAGGCATTATCCAACAATCCTTCCCTTCGGTAGATAAACATTAAGATAGTGTTTGGATTAAAAAAATTGGAATGAGAAAGGTCATTTTCATGAACAAAAAGTCCTAATTCAAACGTGAAGAATGAGAATCTCATTCCTATTCCCATTCTTGAATTTTTTTTTGGATTTAATCCAAACGCTACTTAAAATTAGTCTTAGTTCCATCACACTTTCAAATAACAGTAAAAACCTTTATAAATAGTCTATTCTTCCAATGGAGAGAACCAAATAAACTATTTCATAAATATAAGCAATGTGTGGGAAGCTCAAAACAACCTCTTTGCATTTTGTAGAGCTTCTAGAGTGTGCACCGACAAGAATGATAGCAACAATAAGATGTCCAAGTTCACTTGCAAAACAATTAAGGATTGACCTTCACGAGATGGGAATATATGAAATGAAATGACTACGAAGCATTTACAAGAGAAAGCAACCTCCTTTGCCAATACTCTCATTTAGGACCGTGCATCGGTCTGGAGCTGGACCAGACCAAAAACACTAAATTTCATGCACGGAGTACCAGACCCAACTTCGCACACCCTAATTCTCATTGAGTTTTACCCCCAAAGTTCACAATCTCCTCTAACACAAGTTATTGCTAAATGCTAAGCTAAAACCATACAATTCAAAACCAATTTGTATGTCAAGGTCAAAACTCTTAATTAATTTTCCGAATTCCCAAGCTAAAGCTAAAGCTAAACAATTCAACAAACAAAAACATAAACCCCACAACTTTTAACAATGAGCACAATCCAAGACCGAACCTATTCGGTCCAGACCCATTTTTGCACACCCCAACTCTCATTGATTTTTAACCAAAGTTCACAACTGATATGTATGTCAAAGAGAGTAACCTGAACCTTCCATAATCTCTTCTAACACACGCTATTGCTAACTGCTAAAGCTAAAACCAAAACTCTTAATTTTCCGAATTCCCAACACGAGCTAAAGCTAAAGCTATACAATTCAATAAACAAAAACATAAACCCACAACTCTTAACAATCAGCACAATCCAATCAAAACACACCCACAGATATATGACAAAAAGAGAGCACCTTCTCGTGCAAAACAATGAAGATGCCTCCTTTGCCAATACTCTCATTTAGGACTGTGCATTGGTCTTAATTTTCCGAATTCCAAACACAAGCTATTGCTAACTGCTAAGCTAAAACCAAACAATTCAAAACCAAAACTCTTAATACTCCGAATTCCCAACACAAGCTAAAGCTAAAGCTAAACAATTCAACAAACATAAACATAAACCCCACAACTTATAACAATCATCACAATCCAATCAAAACACACCCACATCAAATATAAGCAAAACCAACACAATGAAGCACAGATACACGACAAAAACAAAAAAGAGAGCACCTTCTTCATACGGGTCTTGACTTCAGATTTCCTGGATTTGTTAATAAGGCGCCTCTTTTCATTTTGACGTTGCCTTTTCTTCGCAGAATCAACCTTCTTCGGCGTAGTAGCTTCGCACACAACCGAAAGACGTCTCGGCCCCTGAGCTGGGCTTATTGTCAAACACCCTGCGTGCACAATTCATAAACACTTCAACACCGAAATCCACCAAATGGGCAGCGAAGAAATTGGAAAAACCGTTCTAAGGACTCGAATCAAAACCAATTTATCGAAGAGAAAGCCCAAATGGGTTGGGATTAAAGGCGTTACCTTTGGAGAAGACATTGTCGGAGGAGACATTTCTGGAGAAACCCAGAGAGCTGAAAGTGTTGCGGGAAGATGGGTTGAGGGAGAGGAGAGAGAAGCAGGAAGATAAGCAGTGAACGGCAGTTGCCATCTCTGTGCTCTACAGAAACCTGAGCTCTTCACTCTGTAATGTAATGGTGATTTCTCTGTTCTTGCTTTATCCACAGAGGAAGTGGATAGACCTTGCCTCATTCATGGGCCTTTTCAATTTTATTAGGCCCATATGTTTTTCTATTAAATTATATTTTTAAATAAGTTTTTTTTTTTAATACAAAAATGTGTCAAAATCCTATCTTGCAACGGTGTAAAGAACCTTTCAAAGCGTATATATACAAGCTTGAACATGGAACCAATAGTGTTTAGAAAAGATACTCCTCTCTAATTTAAATCTAGTCGCTCGTTTCTAGTTCTTCGTCAAAAGTTTCTCTTGAACCACCGTCTGTCTTGTTTGATTGGTGGTGGTTCAATCATCTTTTACTCGCATTGTTTTATTAAATACACACATATTCAACTTGATTATGCTTGTTTTTCTATCGGATTCATCGTCAAAGTTGGTTTCTCACATTCGATTCGCTTGCAGAAGTCGTCATCTTCGCCTTCACTATATGTTAGTTGTGAAAATATGTTTACTACGAGTATATTGGCTCTTTTCATGTGTTTTCTGAATTGAATCGTATTTTATTATTTTTGTTAGTTTTAAGTTTCGTTTTTCTTCCATTGTTGGAAGTTGTTTTTCTCTGAGTACGAGTGTTTTGCATGGGAGTATACTATTGCACATCAGATGATTTTGAAGAGAGTATGAGTCAGTCTCTTGTTCCACTATTGCAATCAATATTTCAACGTCAATTGTATGAACATTTGAAATATGCGAATTAAGTTACGATGATATTTGGTCCTGGTCCTGTGTCACGTCCGTTGATTACTATGATAGTCTAAAAAGGGTATTTAGTTTAGCTTTAAGGAGTGTTTGTGGGTTTGGATTTTGGATGGTATACAAACAGTTTCTGGGCCGGTTTGGTTGAATTTTTCTGATCTAAAACCCGAATTGTTCCTCGTATCAAAGGGGATATTTACATGATATGAGTATATCAGCGAATGTACAAACACCGAGGCTCTAACCTGAGACCTCGAGAGACCAAATGAAATCAACCACTTACCCCGTTGAGTGTTGGATCCCTAAATTGCATCAAGACATGATTAAATGGACACACCTTGTGTTTGAACTTTGAGACCTTTCTCTATCTTCTCCTGTACATGAGAGACTAATATATGCAACAATAAGAACAATTCCATTCCAAGCATGAACTCTTCAAGTCCAAAACCAAATTTCCAAATGTAATGAAGCTTCAAGTTAGAACTAAGTAACTGTTACTATGAAATTAGTGTAACTACTACATCTCTAACATTAGTTCCTTAACTACCATGTCGCTCGCTAACATTTGTTTCACATACACAAGATCCCGGGTATGTCTGTTAAAAGTATTGCACTGTATTTCACTTACAAAACTCGAGATCTAAAACCTCTCGGCTGTCTTTACCACGGGTTGAACTTCTTGATTCTTTACTGTGAGGTACGGACCCCTTTTAACAGCTTCTTGCAACTGCACCGAGAGAGAGAATCATGGAGATGTCAAAACACGAAAACAAAACACTCCGTATAGGGGAGACGGGGAGAAAGAAAGTTGAAGTTTTTACCTTTGAAGCCATTACGGTACGAGCAGGATCACTGGAAAGTTTGGTCGAGGACAAGAAAGCGTTGTAGGTTGCCTTGCAACAAATGTATCTGGCTTCCATACCTGCAAGTTCTCTACTAACTTAGCACGGGAAATCAAAATGACGCAGATTGGAAACTATCTAAGAAAGAGGAGTGCGCATTTTCCATCGGGATAGAGTCCAGAAGAATATGAACAAATCCATAAGACGGTTTTTTTTTGTTGCACGATGATCATATCGGCGAAGTTACTAGCGGTAGGAGTTAAAATCAATCACCGGTTCCTAATAAAATAACACTATAGTGGCACAATGATCATATCGACAAGTGTCGGAGACGGACATAGAGATGAAAGCATTACCTATTTTTGTGGTTTCTGTAGTTGCATCGGTCAAAATATTTATTATCTCTTGTTTCGAGCAAATTTCCATCAGAAACCATGGCCGAACAACCATCCCAGTTATCACTCTATAAGCCTGCAAATCCTCGCATAACAGTGTGCCTTAATATGTCAGTCAAGTAGTTCATTATAACACTGACAAATCGAGTACATACAAAAAAGTTGATGAGTCCTGTTTCTCGAAAAGAGATGCCTTTTTACCGGGCATGTACTTTCAGTCAAGTAGTTCATGTTAATTCTTACCGCTAAACGAACTTCTGCAGCTTGTTGAAGAACCGAGAGAACAAGGCCCTGCAGATAGCAACAAGAACCTGGTAAACTTGTGATTCTACAACGACGGGACAAATGATACGAAATTTAATGGAACATGTGCATCCACACAAAAGTTGGAAAATGAGCATTTCGTTCCATCATAAAAGAAAATTTGTATGAAAAACGAATAGCGCAAAGCTGAAAGTTTATTCTGCAATGCTTCAACGTCTTTAGGGTCTCATGTTGTCCTATAGAGTTTGCATGGCCATACTTATAATTTTTTTGCGCCGGCATCTAAAAGAGTTACAACATATAATAAAGAAAATAATGGGCTCATTAAAGTTCCATACGGTAACAAAGAGGGCCTTATGTGTTCCATTAATTGGGAGAGCAACCAAATATACCAAACTACTGCTACCACCAAAAGCTATTAGTATGCGGAAATAGCAAAAGGATCAATATTCTCACTGATGGTGTTAGCTTGGAACTCTTGGATGCTGTTTCATAGACCAACCGTCGTAGGCTTTCTTCTGCATTGCCATTCAAAATTTTATTGTTCTCAGGGCGCATCTCCCCCGAAATGTTCCCAAGTGCATGTAACGCAGCCTGTATTGCCATTTAAAACCATTTCAGAGGAATACAACAAAATCCGGGACCCATATTGTACTTCATTATATATGATCATTTGCTACATAGTTTGATATCAGAGCAACAAAAGAGACCCAGTTATCTATTTTCAGCAAAAAGAAACCGAGGGATAAAGTAGAAGAATCTGATGCACTCACTAGCTGTTTACCCCGTCCTTGGCGATCAAAGGCGGCATCAATGACAAGTCTTGCAGCAGATGGGGTACTTGAGAGCATTAATGTGGCTCCTTGCAGTGCTACAAGTATCACAAAATAGAAGAAAACAGATTTAGAGTAATCACACGAAATGCAAGAATCAGAAAGAACCGTGCACTATAAATGAAGATATTTGTAATCTCCAACATTAAAAATATCATATACATGCCAGACACATCATGGCGGTCATTTCTGCATTCTACAATAGTAGTGAAGATGCTTACTTGACCCTATTTGACCCAATGCCTCAAGTGCAGCTTCATATTCATCGCTATTTTCACTCTCCAATAACCCAAGTCTTCCATCAATGGCTGAAATAACAGTTCTAACACCTGAAGGAGCAAAATATCATATAGAGTTACGAGCCGCATCTTTATCTTGTACTTAAAATGCGGCAACGTTACGGAAGACTGTAATATGTAAGCATTAAGCAATGCTAATATAATAAGATATATACAACTACACGCTGCAGGGGATATAATACAACACAAACAATGCGATTAAATAGGTTTTACTCAGATTTCTAGGGAAGTTTGGGTTATAGGTTAACAGACGAAAAGTTAAAACTTGTTTCGATAGAATTTAAGAGGCATATGGAGCTCCATGAGTTGAAAACTTACCAGATTCATCAATGAACGAATAAATGTTCTCCTTAGACAAAAGCCTTCCGCTTATCATCATAGCTCTTGATCTTAGTATTGATTCCACTGATCCATTGCTACAGGAAATAAAATAAATCGTCTTTTTTTTTTTTTAATGCTTGTATGATGCAAGAAAGATAACATGAAGAAAAATGAATACTCTCTCAAGTACCTTATCATTGAACTAAGCAATTGAACAAGGGTGGTCTTCGACACAAACTCTGTACCATGATCAATTTCTGCCAACTTCATCCATAATGCACAAATAAAAAGAACAAGTCAAATTATGTATCAGGTAGTAAATGAAGCGCAAGAGTCAAATAGAACATATCAAGAATGGTAAGAAAATTAATGGAGCATAACTGCATAAGTCCTGCGGAAGGCAATAATTTGGAGTTTTGAACCGTAAAAAAATTGTGCAAAAATATTCTTCTTTTGCCATCTTAAATATTTATGTGTATCATCCAACAAAAGATCATAGCATTGTTATGCTCCATCTTGTAAAAATCAGAAACAGTTTAAGCTAGATTTTGTACTTTTAGAGTTCTACTATAATTGAAGTTGAGGGAGAGGGAGAAAATAGTCACATGAGAACGGAATATCAGTAATCAACGGCTAACCTCATATAATATCTCCAGAACACTTAAAGTTACAAGGGTGTCACTTGAATTGCGAACTTCTGCCACCAACAAACTAAGGAGATTTGAGTCGTAAATAACTGATGCCACTGAGCTGGAAATAGAGAAAAGCTTCACTATCAAAGCCAAAACCCGGACACGTCCCTGAAAATTGTTTGTAGAGTAAGAAGGAAGGTTATAAGAAGTTGGTGAATAACCTCAAATCAAAATAGCATGCAATTGATGCAATATTACTATTTACTACAACTTGTATAGCCCATAGAAGTTCAAATGAAAATGTGGACAATAAAACTTGAAACTTCCAACTTTGAAGTTGGGACAATATTGACATTTAAATGGCCTTTGAATACAATAGAAACTTATAATCAAAGAAACTACATAGTTCTATATGCATAAAATTTATTTAGTATTAACAATGTATCTTTAGGGGTTCAGGTTCAGAATTTTATTGATGGAAAAAAGGTAAAAGTAGCTTGATAAAGAAAAGAAACGGATCCTTCGGGAATTGATAAATGGGTATTTTGGTAGTGCTGTTTGCCTGATTGATATTTTATCCACACACTTAAAAGATTGCAGATACAAATGACGAGGAAGAAAACAAGAAAGTAAGGCAATCACAATCGATACCACCCTCCAGAAGTACAGAAATCGAGTGGAGAAACCTTTTTTACTACCCAATAACAAGATCATATAACTATAGGCCTTAATACTTCTGCTCAACAAGGATTGCAAATTTTAAAAGTGAGAAGAATGTAGTCTCACTAATAAAGAAAGTTATATATGACAAAAGCACATAAGAACCCCGTAGACCTACTTTTACCACTTGAGCAAAACACTCAAACCAGCAGCAACTTAATATTTATAAAAAAGGAAAAAGAAAAAGACAACTCAAACCACCATACCAGTGATGAACATTGGGATGCTAAATGTCCGAGGTGTGTAGCCTCATTGCTATTTGATGGGAAGACAATGGCCTACACAAATACGGAAAATAAATGACAACCATGATTCAAGCATAAATACCCAATGAAATATACAGGAAGATTTAGCTCGACTAAATCAATAATCAAAAAGACCTTACCATGCCTTGTGGAGAGCAAGCTAACTTCTTAATTGCATCCATTGATGCAGCTGCAACTTCTTCATTGCTATGCCGTAAAACAAAACCATTTTACAAATTCAGACAAAGGTACACACGATAGAACTTTTAAAGCATGAAATGTACCATAAATTTAGAGCATATTTGAATTACAAGCATCTATGTGTGTGTGTGTTTAGGTATATGGAAAAATATATGATACTATTGTACAAGACCTCTCTTACTTTGCCTTCAGTTGGTATCATCGACACCTTTTGAATCTTCTAATTTACCAAACTGTCTTTCTAGTCAGTCATGAGCCTACAGCCCTACACTGTATAACTACTAAGTATAATGAATGTGTGAAAATGTAATAACTAATAATTCTATCCTTTCTGGTGAACGACCCTTGAGAGACGCGATAACCACCTAGCTTGGGCATTGCATGACACTGCCCCTCCTATAACAATCTTAATCTTCATATTCTGATTGGTTACTCAAATGATCAAGTCATTTTGTTTTTCCAAACAAGCTGCTACTTGTATATAACTGAAACTTCTCTAAATATGTGCCAAAAAATGATAAAATGTCAGATAACTCTCAAATATGTGTCCTAGATGTTTCACACGAACTTGTATCTAGGAACACTAATTGGAATACTCAACTATTTCTCTTGTATCTAGAAACTTTTCAAAATCATAACAATGATCAAGATGAGTTCCAAAATTCATAAATGTTCCACACCAGCAAACTTCATCGACTATAAATCTTGCATTTCATGAAACCTATTTAGCTTTCATCTAGCAACATGATCTTAAGACAATGTGTTTCAAATAAAAATGGGAGAACAGTTAAATGCCTGTAATATATAATTATTAAACACGAAGCATTTGAATGTTCTATGAAACAACATAAAGACGTATACCATTATAAAGTGTTACATTTTTGTGTCTAGTTAATACAAAAATTAAAGGGACTATATTTCAAACTTTCATGCACCATGTCATCTTTAGAATTTAGAATTAATCATGACACCGCAGGCTTCACTTTACTCTTCTTCTTTTCTTTTTGTTGGATACATTGTTCACATATAAGAAAATGGACAAAGATTTGAAGCCTATTGAAGCAAAGAGAGAGAGTTTAATCTTTTACTGTCTTACCCATCAACGAGGCAACTGAGTAAAAGCGGATACAAATCATTATCAGTTATAAGCTGTGCTGCAGAGATTGTACTTTGATCAAGATACTCCAAGAGGCAAGTAACCTGTGCATAGTTATTATGATGTCAGAGGCTTGGCAAAGTACATAGATTAAACTACCTGGTTCACTATCTTCAGTAAAACATGGGACATAAAATCCACAGATGTTAACGATTTACAAGCTTGCTACCCCGAGAAAAATGGCAATCATTCAACCCCCATTTTATTAAACCGACATTTCTGGCAGTATTGAAACCTATTAAGCTTAGAAACCTTCTAGCATTATCAGAAAACCATTAACATTTAGTCATTTACCTAAAACACGTCACTGGATTTTCCTTCAATATTCAATGATAATTCTCAAACAATGAAAACCTAATAATCACCAGATTCCAGACCATATGTATATGTTTTTGCACATATCAGAAGATAAGGTCAGTTAAGAAATATTACAATTTACAACTGCAACGGACACAAGTTCAAAATGGAAGTTTTTGGTCATGCTAGAAGAGGAATTCAAAGAAGAATCAATCAAACCATAGAAAAAACATATAACATATACAATGAACTAACAATACAAAGCGGTGTTGTTACTAATTAGAACTTTAAAATCAATAAATAAAAGAGGCATAGTAATGTATAGACATACTGTTTTGCAAGCCAAACATCGGACCGGTTGAGACTCCGCCTTCAAACCAACTTGCAGAAAAGGCTGAACACAAAACACACAATGCATTAAGAGTAACAAACACATAGTCAAATGCACCGCACTATACATATACTCTCTCTCGCACACGAGCATGCCCGCAAATTAGTACAAAAAGGAAGCAACTCGACACATCAAGAATTACAATAAGCTAATATACCGTATAGTGCGGGATGAGAGAGGCCCCGTATTTGGTCTTGAATAACCTCTCCAAACAAGCAACCAAAGCAGTATCCAAACCAGGCACATCAGGCTTCATTTGCAATGCACTAAAATTCACACACACAAAAAACATCAATTCACACAAAAGTTCACTAATTTAACTAAACCCACAACCCATCACTCAAAACCTTAAGCTCCCAAAACATTATTAACCCAATAATCCCTAATTTACCTGCTCAACAACTGATTACTCAAACTCTCAAGCTAATCACATACTGTTTCAACTTTCAATCACAAATTGTTCAAACCATAACCAATAAAACAACAAAGTTTAAACAGAAAATGACCTGATAATCACTGAAAGAGGGAATCGATCAAGAAATTGCTTAACCGAAGCATCGCTGTGGACGCCTACAAAAAAAAAAAAAAAAAAAAAATCGATAGAACTTTAAAGGGAGCTTTTTTTTTTTTTTTTTTTTTAAAATAAGAAAAAAAAATGTTAAAAAAATTTTACGGTTTTGGTTTTTTTTGTTTATACTTTCCCGACTTTA
>JAYMTK010004103.1:0-11495 GCA_036897405.1 Pelargonium myrrhifolium | reverse complement strand
GTACTTCTTTAGTTATTTTGTATCTTGTCTAAATTTATTGTGATTATATACAAGTCACAAGTGTGTATTTTTAGTAATTATGTATATATATATATATATATATATAAATGTTGTCGAATGTATATTTTTCTTATGTGCCGAATGTGTATATATATAAAAATATTTTTTTTTCTCTCTTTTCTACACAAGTGTGTATTTTAGTAATTATATATTTATATAAATAAACATATATTATTTCTTCTCTATTCTGACTTAAGTACTTACTTTTCTCTCTTCTAACAGGTCTGAACATCATCCCTAGGGATCTGGCTTTGCTTTGCCAAAAGGCATGCACATAAAGCCGAACTTGTGTTCATCTTCAGTTATACCTCGTAAAAGGTTTTACGCACTTTAGGCATAGCTAACATTTTTTTATACTACTTATAGGTGGAGAATCTCATCGTTGGAGCCCCATGTGGAGTTATGGACCAGATGACATCGGCATGTGGTGAAGCCAACAAACTCATGGCAATGTTGTGTCAGGTAATTACTGAGGATCAAAAGATTAATCTTTAAGATCTATTAAGAAGTGTCACCTGAATACATGTTTTCTATGTATCCATTGCAGCCTGCTGAGGTGCTTGGACTTGTTGAAATCCCTTCCCATGTAAGGTTTTGGGGGATTGATTCTGGAATACGACATAGGTATGACATTTTCTCTCTGGAATACTTATGCTATGCACATTTCTTAAGCACAGTATGATTGCCTAAAACTCTATGCACTTATTATCATTTTCATTTTAAGCAAGTTTGTTTTTGTCAAGCATCAAAATCCTTCATCACATTGTATGGCATTTTAAGTTGTCAGTTATGTATCAAAATAGAATTACCAAAGTTTAAGATAGTCTGAAGTATCCCATATTGAAAGAGTAGAGTTTGAGACTGCTTGGTATACTAGTTGGTCCCTCCCCTTAACATGTTAAGCTTTTAGGATGGAGGGAAAAAAACACGGCATTAGAGCTGATCTGGTCTTGGGGTCCGTGTTGCCTCCTGTAAATTTTGGTCCACTTGCAAAAAGCATGCATGCACATGAGAGGAGGTTCACATTGAAAGTGTGTGGAGTTTGTGGTTGCATGATATACTAGTTGGACACGGCACTTAATAGTTTAAGCTTTTAGGTTGAAGTAAAGTATAACAAAGTTCATTGTTTTTCTTTCATTAGTTTAATATGGTAAGTTTACTAATTAAATCTGTACTCTTTTTCTTGGTGGCACTGAATAATAAATGGCCATCTTTTTACAGTGTTGGTGGTTCAGATTATGGTTCTGTAAGAATAGGTGCTTTCATGGGACGAAAGATGATGGAGTCAATGGCATCTGAACTACTGTCCCAGGAAGTAAAAGAGGTTAACTCTAAAGAGACTGAAGAGGATGGCATTAACCTACTTAAGGCCGAGGCTTCATTAGGCTACCTGTGCAACCTTTCACCTCATAGGTAATGTCCTGTGACATGTCAAGACACTATCTTGCATTGTGCTACTATTAAAATTCCTAAATAAGAATAATAGCTGCTTTACTAAGTACTTCACTGTAATTTTATAAGTGTTTATGCATTTTTTCTGATATATCTGGTTAGTGGAATTTTTTTCCTTCTTGTCTTCTTACTAAGCCCATGTATCCATCGCCCTGGAACTAGCTGAATATTTATCCAAGTTCTCCTGTTTTGTCTCCTATGCAGATACGAAGCTGCATATGCAGCTAAGCTTCCAGATACTATCAGTGGGCAGGAATTTATTGGCAAGTATGTTGATCACAATGACCCTGTCACGAAGATTGACAAGGAGTGTAGTTATGCAGTGAGAGCACCCACTAAGCATCCTATTTACGAGAATTTCCGAGTCAAGGTTAGTTATATATATTAAGTCTTTTGGAATAGCCATATAAATTGTATTTTTTGGAGTGTACTTTTTGATGCCTTGCATCATTTACGTTACCCCTACCAGATCTATTATTTCTTTTGGAAGGCAATGTAGATTTTTGGTATATTGTATAAATATAATGTTTCCCCTCTTTCCCCAATCCATTCTTCATCAGCATTTTTCACTTTATTGCTAGAGCTGGAGCATCAGCTCTTTGCATGCAAAAAATGCTTCGGATCCTTTTTATATGCAAATTTAATCAATCAGTTGGAACTGTGGTCATTTCATAAACCATTAAATAGCCTCTCTTTTTTCATGTTTTGCATTTGAAAATTTGACCTGCAGATCAGCTTGGGTTTGTGTTTCTTCATACCAAGATTTGTATTGACATATTGAATACCTTTATTTCCACTTACTTTGATGTGTAGGCTTTCAAATCGTTACTATCTGCTTCTTCCTCAGAACATCAACTTTCTGCTCTGGGAGAACTCATGTATCAGGTGATTAATGCTGATCCAAATTTTTTTTTTTTTTTTTTTCTCTCTTCAATTTTGGCTGACAAAGACCTAATTTATGTGTTTTGATAATCCCATTGCTGCAGTGCCATTATAGCTATAATGCTTGTGGAATTGGCTCAGACGGAACAGATAGATTAGTAGACTTGGTACAGAAAAAACAGCATAGTCAGCTGTCTAAATCTGTGGAAGGGACTCTCTTTGGAGCAAAGATTACAGGTGGGGGCAGTGGTGGAACTGTTTGTGTTATGGGACGAAACTGTTTGGAGAGCCGTGATCAAATTCTTGAGGTAAATTCCATACACTTGCACTTCTATGAATCTTAATTATATAAGAAAACAGTTTGCTGCTTCTTCATACATGAATTAGCAATAATGGCTGGTGGTTCGGTGTAATTTTGTATATTTTAAATAGCTATAAATACATGGTTCAAGCAACCACTGGCTTGTTTCTCAGCTTGGCCTAAATTCTTCTTCTAAAAGTAGCACCAATGCTCAAAATTTATCTCTCCCTCAGTCCCTCGTCATGATATTTTCTTGTTTTCTTCAATTTTATTTGTCATGCTTGAGACTTTTGTGTACACTTATTTCCTGTAGAATGTAGAATGATTAATGGTTTGTAGTGTCTCGTTCTTTGATAATGAATTTTTCCTGCAAAAAATGACCGATTAGGCCTTTTTCATGCAAAATGTTCTCTGGAGTTAAACAGGATTCACAAACCATATAAAGCTGATGTTACTGATTTCTATCAATTATGCATTTAAGCAAACCAGTCTGAACAATGCTTAGAGTAGCACAAAATGAGTATCTGTCAATTTCTTTGTATCATAACATTCATTGTCTATGCAAAACTGTCATATATCTTAACAGGTTTTGTTATTGATTTCCAGATTCTGAATAGATACAGAGATGCCACAAGCTATCTGCCCTATCTTTTTGAGGGTTCTTCGCCCGGTGCTGGACAGTTTGGATATCTCAAAATTCGGCGCTGCTCGCCTCCAATCTAGTATTACATTCCTAAATAATTCATTGTTCAAAGTTTAAAACCTTATATAATGTGGGGAATATAGAACAGGACTGAATACATTTGGCCGGTAGCTTGTGTTGGCAATGTTATTTACTCTCTCAAGTATTCATCAACATTTTCTGTCCAGGGAACATGAAAGTAAAATTCAAAGCAAAAGTTCACCATTTTTTTATGTTTATAGGAAATCTGAGGTTTGGATCTTTATGTCTTTTCTAATGTGGTGCAAACTGATTTTAGGAACAAGAACAAACACATCATGTAGCTTGGCATTGCTTGAGTCACCGACTTCAGCAGAGTTTCTTTCCTGACCTTCGAGAGCCACCTGCGAATCTGATCCTGAATTTCAGTCTCACTTTGTTCCTCTCACTGACTTGCAATTATTTTTTCAAATTTCTGGTTGCCAACCCAAGCATTTTCAAATTTGAACCTATACTTCTGAGTTCTTGTAGCTTCCGGTGGGCACACCAGTATTGGTGTGTAATCTGAAGTTCTGAACGGCTCTCTCCCTCAGTTTGGATCGCACCCCCTCATCCAGGTACATGTTGTGCCCGGGCACCGAATGAGTTTGAGACCTTCCGCGTGTTCCTCGTGTACTGTGCAGGGTAATGTCCTAAAGACTCGTGAGATGTCACTGTGCTTCCCATGTCACTTTGGGGAAGTTGTGTCGGGCACACTGTCGATGGATATGGACATAGCGTGCTCTTGGACGCGGAGCGTGGTCCATGCACTACATGATAGAGGCTTGATGCACGATGAACAATGTCGGGCGCAAGGAGGCTGAGCTCTTGTGGCGACAAGAGTGAATTGTCAACATCTTTGCTTCCTGGTCTTCACTAAATTATTCTTCCTCATTAGTTGGTGCTTCCTGGTCTTCTTCAGAAGGATCATCTACATCTTTTTTTTTACTCCTCAAAATCTGAATTGTCAATAGTTCTATCTTTGTACTCCTCACTTTTATTGAACACTACATCTTTGCTTCTGATTATTTTCTTCTAAGATTCATGTCATAATATGTATCCCACACTATGGCTCCATATCCAATAAAGTGCACTTTCTTGACTTGAGACAAGGTTGTTTGAATAAAATGGATACTAAAGAAGCAAATTTTTTTAGAACAAAACTGGATGCTAAGGTGATGAAATTGAAACAAAAATTAAGTTATTAACCAATTTAAGACAAAATGAAACATATTCCAAACCAGATTAGTCATCCTAGAAAACTCAGTCAATTGGCACAATGCAATGTGATTGTTCAATCAAGGTTCACCAATGCATTGCTTAAGGGAATTACTGAAGACTGTTGGGCATAATGATACTGCTGAAGAATCATGGAATGATTTGCAGGAACTAAAAATTGCACATCTATTGCTTTGTTGCAAGAGAAATTTTCGGAATCTTCTTATTACTGGACACGCAAGGAAATATGGAATACAACAGACTGATCACAAAATTTTACAAATATAAAGAAGAAACTTTCATTAGATCACACCAAGGATTCTTAACAAACATAGTCAAAACAAAACTGTATTTGCCTTGCCACCACTTTTCCTATCGATAACCACTTGCCAGGGTAGACACCAAGTCGGTGTAGTATCTAACAAAATTAGCTTACTCCCTACATATAGCATTACTTGTTACTTCTAAAACCACATATATACACAAAACACAAGTTAAGTTACAACGCCTTGTCTCTAATATCTAGATCTTTGTGGATGCCCTTTTGATCGCTTCCTGGATGTTCGGAAACCAGTTGTGCAATCTTTTAGCCGTTTCACACTCCCGTTACTTAGAGAATCAGTTTCCAGGGCTTTAGAGCTTTTACTGTGCACCACTATGTTAGTTACAATGGCATAGCTAGTTACTTCACTTTTTGGAGCTACACTGGTCTTTCTCTCAATAGCCGCATTTTGTCCACAGCATAAATCTTGGAGTGCTGCATCTCTCAGCTTTTGAATTATAGAATCCTTGTCAAGCTCACATTTGTCAGTTGAAACCTGCACATTTACAAGTATCTTTGACTGGTTTAGTTGACTGTATATATAGGTCACATATCACATGAAAGGAACTTGGGTTTTTTAATGGAATAGAATTCACATATTCAGACTTTAGTTGCAGTGAGCTAGACCACAAAAAGCACATTGTGAACCACCATAATCTTTGTGTTTCACCTGTTCTAATTTAACTTCAATACGCAGTTATTGCATTGAATTTGTCAATAATAAGAATAAACTAGGAGTTAGGAAATGCTTGTTATATGCCCTCACCTCAAAATCAACAGGGATATTGATTTGGGAGCATAGACAACCGCAACCATCACTAAAGTTAAGCTTCAGTGATATTTCAAATGCTTTCATCCTTGTCGTTCTCCTGATAAATTCAATTCACCCAAAGAGGTCAAGCAGCTTGGCTTAAATCATATAGTAAGTCGAAAACAATGCAATGAGTTAGAGAATAACAATAGCAAAAACACAAGTAGAAAAAAAGTTGGAATCACACTACTGTACTGAAACTTAATATGCAGTAATGTCATATACGATTCTCATTTCTAAACCCAAAACCTTTGTATCAAAGAAAGTTCATGTTGCCCTTTCCCGTGGGATCACCCATGATACTTAAGATTCAAAACCCCCGAGTGGAATTAATACGCAGTGAAGTTCATTACCAAGCTGCACCTTCTGTTGAAATAGGACATCACTACATATAATATTCACTTTATGGATGATTTTTGTAAATGCATTGCCAGTCCAATTGAGACCGCAAACTGTAACATAGAATAGGGCTCGAGTTACCTTTTCAGCTTAAATGGTTCCTTATCTAATATAGCTGCTTTATAGTTTTGGCAGTCTAAGAAGGAGACCTGAGATGCAAACACAGAAAAGGTAAGGCATAAGTTGGAAGAAAGGGAAATGTTAAATAATTTGCAAGCCATGATGTCTCATAATTATGGCTATTGTAACCATTTCATTTGTGAGATAATCTATAGTAAGAACCATCTAAAACATCCGAGTACTTCATACACACTCATCCAGTTCTACAATTAACTTGATTACACATGAAAAGTACAGAATTGACAGGAACCAAAACAACTTTTTTTTCCCATAACAATGCACAAAAGATGGGGTCCTGAGATTTTAAAAAGTAACTGTAAAAATTTGTTAATTGAGATCACTGCAGCCAGCCATATTTTCAGAAACCAATATGATTTTTTTATTATCACAGGAGAGGCCATGAATATTCTTGTGCAATGGTAACAAGAACAAGGAATTTCTGAAAGTATATTCACCTCAACAGACTTGATGAATGGCAATGGAGCTTTCTGCCCATGTACACTTGCTATCATGAGGGTCCAATTTACAAAACGTTCATCTGCAGAGGAAAAAACAGCCGCTCTTTAAAGCTAGACAGTTCGAAAGAAGGACCAAACACAGACATTTTCACCACGTTCCAGGATAAAACCATAATTTACGAAGGTTAGGCCCATCAGCCTATGACACAATTAGTAATTGTCATTAATGACTCAGTAACCTAAGCGATAAGACACATAACAAGGATACTGAACACAATGTTATTTACCGCACAAAGCACACAATAGCACAAACCTCTTCTGGAACCACTAGAAAATAAGGTGCACATATATACTAAAAGTAAAAAAATATATTCCTAGGCATATTTAATAGATTAAAATACTAAAAAAAAAATCATCTAAATGAGTTAAAGGATAACTTTGATAGTTCTAACTTCTAATAGTCACCATTCTTAAGATAGAGATCTAAAACCAAAAGTAAAGTTTTAAATCCAAATATTTTAGAATCTCTATTTTCATCATCATCATCAAAAGATCTATAGCTGTATAATTGTTGGAATGCACTTTAATAGCTACTTTTTGTAGTCTTACAATTGTGGATGAAGAATTTGAAAAGCAGAAAGTGCAGCCTAAAGGGCAAGTATAGGAAGTATGCAATGCAGGGCATGTATTTATTGTATGTTTATTTCCTTTTATGATTTTAATTGTCGTTTCCTTTATTTATAACCCTAATAACTAAAAAGGCCTATGGGCTTTTAACTTTAAAATAAAAATAAAAACTAAAATACATTCCAATTTGAATATGAAGTGCCATATATATTTGCGCCGTGCCGTGCGCCTTGTCAAATGGCACAAGAAAGTCGTGCCTTCTTGAAAACACCACGCCACAAGTAGTTCATGGCGAGGACCATGCGCCATGGTGCACCATTCATAACACTGACTGAACCTATTAAAATTTAGATTGTATAGTGATTTTATGTACATGATAAAAAAAAAGAACTATTTTGCATAAATCCATGAATATTACCTAAACTCAGGGCTTGAGTTATAATGATCTGGAAAAGATCAATTCTGATAAAAGGAGGAATTTGCAAATTAAGCAAGTCCATCACTCCAGCAATAACCTGTTCATTTTCATACACACAGCACACAGACAAACTACTATCAGAAAGAATGGCTGATAATGAGTACTTGTACAAAGTTCAATTAATGTCTACATGGATCTATAAGCCCTAGATTTGATAAACTGTAGTGCAAGGAAGTGAATAATACAAGTCTGATGCAGAATCCGTAGTTATATTTGGGTGATAAAACATTAATACCATCATTGTATTAGAGAGAGAGAGAGAGAGAGAGAGAGAAGATTTCTCTATGCATGCAAAAATAATATATAAAAAAATACCTTATCTACAAGACCATGGATCACCAAACTAGCTTTCTTGTCCTTTGGGGTTTTCTGTACCAAAAAAAAAAAAAAAAAAAAGCATTTAGGAGCAGAATAATAATCAGCAACACAAATAAAATGCCAACCCTACAAATATAAATCGAGCTACCACCTAAAGCATGCAAAAAAATCACTATATTATTAATTATTACAAAGCATGAAGTATATGATTGATTAAAGTGTGTACATGACTTTACTTTTGGCCTTATTACTTCCTAGAGATACACAGTTGATGCTACCCAAAATTTCGGCCACTTGGGAGCCGGCATGTGTACTAACAAGGCCACCTCACCTCGACACACGGCCCGGACGAAAAACATCTGAAATGAACAAAGCAACAAAAGAGCGGAACACTCGAACGAGCGGGCGCTGCAGCAGACCTCCTTGCTAGCCTGGCACCCCAACCTCCTCAGAAGCCCAAAATCACTAGTGTCAAACCGACCAACCCAGGAAACCACTGCAGCGAGATAGTGAATCCGTTGTTGTAGACCTCCTGGACACACTAGCCCCTTCAAGAGCCCAAAGATAAGCCAAGTGTGCCACGCACTGCGGCGAGATGGTGAATCCGTTGCAGCGGTTCTCCTAGTCAGCCTGTCACCCTAGCCCCTTCAAGGGTTCAAAATTACGCTAAGGTGGCGTTCGTTTAAGAAATTTTAATTGAATTCTTAGGAATTTAGGACATGTTGGGTATTAAAAATTTATAGATATTGCGTTCGTTTAACTTTTTGAAGAAAAGGGTATGTTTGTAATTAAAAAAATATTCTCTTTCCCAAGATTAGTTAAATAAATCCAAATCTTAGGAATTGGAATAACACATCAACCATGGTATTTCAATTCCTGCAAATTTTGAACTATTGAAATGATGGGAATTGGTGGACCCCACAATTGATGATTTAAAATTGGGTTTCAAATGTAAGGAAAGTAATTTGTAACTATTTTAATTAAGTTAAAAAATAAATTAAACGAACGTCGCCTAAGTATTGCAGTCTAACTAACAAGGTGATTTGCCCTAGCGCCAAGCCTCCGCTGCATCAACTTGAGTATTCAGCCTGCTCCCACGCTCTCGCTTATCTGCTCGCCCACTTTGAAGAAGCTCTCCAAGACTCCTCAAGACCCTTTTAGCCTCTCTGAGCCCCGAGGCTCACCAATGCCTCCTTACCTCTCAAAGGTTCACAAAGACTCTCCTAGCCTTCTCAAGCCTCTCGGCACCCCAAGGCAAGCTCGTCCAAGGCAAAGTCATACGAGAACAAACTCACGCTCAAACCAAGAAAAGTCAATCCCTTGCGCCTTGTGGTTGGGAGAGTCGGTAAGGACGCACACCCCACATCCGGGAAGGTTATTGAGGCCACACAACTTATATCACACGAGTAACTTGGACGTCATGTCGATATGGTATGCTCCTAGGAGCTCAAATATCACCCTCCACTACGCCCAGGAGGTGAGTAGAGGTCTCGAATCCCGATCGGATGCCCGGGAGGCAAGCCATGAGCTTGCAATGGATCACACATCTTCAACAATCAATCATGCGTCGCCACACCATTGGTTATTATGGTTGTAAGTATATAAACTCTCTCCATGGTAAGAGGAAGGGGATTCAATCTTAACACTCTCAACTTCTCTCTCTAGAATTCTCTCTATCTTGATAGTACCAAGGACCCTCATGTTACATATTCTCATTGTTACGTTGAGGTGGTTTTTTTAGTACACGCTCAAGTTTCCACTTAACGGCGTGTTATTCGTATTTTAAGACCCCGATTCCAACTCTCAGAGGTTGGACCAAGAACTCGATAACCCAAGACTAGAACTCAACACTTCACCCAAACACGTGGACAAGAAAACAGACATGTCATACCAAGTTTGACCTCGGGTTGAAAAAGTGCAACAATGGTGATTAACTATGTTCCAAATATGTGAATTTCCTATCATAAGATTGCTTGAAACATAGAGAAGAAGAAAAAAAAAACTAATCTTATGGAAAAAACTCTGGATGAAGAACTGCTCATTTCTACAATTTCAATATGAAACACCATATTCGACATCCAAGTACAAAGACATTCAAAAAATGATTGAAACAACATGACCAAACTATGCTTTCAGTGACTATCTATATAAATGGACAATATACAAGTACACATTGGGAAAGATTCTACTATTTTTGGCATCCAAGCACAAATACATTTAGTGATTGAAGCAAAACGAACAATGCTTTCAATGTTTAAATAATGCCACTAGCAAGGTTATCGATGTATGCAATACATCCACTGCAATCTAATGCAAGAAGTCTTTTGCAACATATTATCCCTGGTTTCATGTGACAACCATACTATTACTTCCACATTTCATAGGTTTAAACATAAGTTCAACATAATGTGTGTGATCTTGAACAAAAGCGATATATTTCATTCACAATCAAATAATGTTAATCTACAAAGGGAATGGGAATGCACCTGGAACAGAAAAGTGAAGTACCTGAAGATTAACAATGACAATCTTTCCCCCACTGCGGAGACATTTCAGAGGTAAGTTGCATGCAGGAGTTATCTGCAAACTGCACTGGGTGTTATTCTTATTACCATCAAATGATATATGCAATAAAAAAGGTCAACCAAGGGATTTGATAATCAGACTGCAGCAGAGATAAGCAAAGAAAAGCATTGCCTTGGTACTTAATTTTATAATTTTTCTTTGAAGAAGACGTATTGGCACATAATCCTTCCAACCATAAATACGTGGTTGTTTAATATTCTCAGTTCTCACTAATAGTTCCATAATTAGGCTGCTGCCTGAAATCAGTTTCAAACCATTCGCAAAATCTTGATCTTCAACATTACTGCCACATGATTGATTGGACTAAAATTGGAATTATTTGATTTTTCTGCAACTTCTAACAGCATATATTATGGTAAATCTAAATCAACAATCATTACCAGAGAAAATGGGGTTGGTGTTTTGTTTAAATGAAAGATAGATGAGGTTGGTGTTTGGGTTAAGCCCCACCAATGCATGTACTTGAACAAGACACTGAAGAAAATGGATCGTGGAGTTTTGACCATGTAAGAACTAAGAATCTGGTATTACCTTGTCCCTAAACATAATACAACATCAGCCATTCTGCAGTGCTTCTCTGCTGGATCCATTTCCTTTGGGGGCAATGCATCCTGCAGAGTGAGAGTTCTTGAGTAATATGTGTTTCATGAAATTCAATTACCAAACATTGGAGTTGCAAAGGATGTGGTTAGTTGTATCAATTACTTGAATGCTACAAAATAATAGATATATTGTTTTTACTATCTCATTCAATACCCCAAAA
>JAYMTK010004102.1:0-11496 GCA_036897405.1 Pelargonium myrrhifolium | reverse complement strand
CTCTATTTGAACTTTGTAGCTTAGGTGGCATTCATATGGCTATTCTCACCAATTATTATATACATAGTATAGGATTTTACCAAATATTTTAATGTACTACTCTTTTAACTTTTATTTATGTGTCACTTTTAAGAAGATACTACTACTATGCAGTAGTATTTGTTTGGGAAGCACATATTATGTTACTGTTTAGCACTTATTACCAGTTGAAAGTAGACAAAATTAGCGAATGTGAGTTCCTATCCTATTCCTATTCCTATTCCTAGGAACTAGGAAGGATATGCGCAGCTAGCGCAGTCTTTGGTTCTTTTTGGTTCTCCTCCAATTCCACCACGACAACGCAAACATTTCATGTCACCTACTACATACTTATTTATTTGTACTATATATTATTATACGCACCAACCAATGTAGATAGTTACTGGATTTGGTGCATTTCACTGCCACACCCAAACACCTATCCTACCCTACTATTAATGATTTAACTTCTCTAATTAGTATCACTCACTATTCATTTTAGGTATTCCCTCCCTAGTTCGCTACAAAATCTCTTCAACATTTTATTTTAGAAATATGAACAAAAGAAACCACACATACCCGGACGGATGCCTTCATTGTATTTTTAAATTTTGCTCACACAAATTATATTCTTTTCAATATGCACTATTCATTTATAACATTTTTTTATTGCTTTATAATTTTGCTCTCACTAAATAAGTACATATGTTTGAATAAGATTGAATCGCAGTGGAAAATTGAGATAACGACACATCAGTTTATCAAATAAAACATTAACCTTTATATTTATTTTACCTTTTTTTGGATCACATCTATGGTCATTTTAACTCTACACAAATTCTAAAGACTAGCCAAACAATGTTGAAGGTGGAAGGAACCCAACAAAAAACATAGTTTAGAGGGTGGTTGGATGAAAACAGTGAAGCAAGCAGAGATGTGAAATATGGATGAAGTGAGAGAGGACCCACCATTTGATTTGTTAGCCGATGTAGTAACATGGCTTGTTTTCTATAGGTTACACAAAACTATTTACCTCTACCACATTCTCTTTCTCTTTCGACCTCAACATTCACAAACACACATTTATGTTGCTCCCAATTAAGCAATTACTAGTACTAGTAATTGTTATTGTCTTCTACTTTCTACGTACTGTGCAGTACTAAAAAACCTTTCACTTTTCCAACAAGTAAAACAAGAGAAATCAAACCCACTCTTCTTCCTTGACAAAAAATTTACTCAAAAGTAATGATTTCAGTTATTTCATCACGCAAAAACCTTAAAGTACCGCCTCTAGTACTTGTCATATACATATATATATATATTGTCATATCTGTGTACGTATGGCTCACATCAAATAGTTCCCACAGTTTCCACATCAAACCCATATACAATCATCATCACTTCCCACTGCCCATTCTTCACTCTTCTCCAATCTCTATGCAACAACACCAACACCACAACTATACACTAGTAGTATAAAAACTATAACAAATACACCACAAGAACCAAAACCAAAACCAAAACCAAGTAGAACAAGAAATGTGGACACAACACCACCACATGATGAACCAGCTCCGCCCAAACCCAAACCCAAACTCAAACCCAACGCTTCGCAGTTTCAATCTCAACAAGGACGACCAAAGCAACAATGGGAATGGGGAGGTTGTGAGGATTGAGAAAGAGCCTATGTTCGAGAAGCCGTTGACTCCGAGCGACGTCGGGAAGCTGAACCGCCTGGTGATACCGAAACAGCACGCGGAGAACTACTTCCCTCTGTCCGGCGGCGTTGGCGTTGAGAAGGGGCTGTTGCTGGCGTTCGAGGACGAGTCCGGCAAGTGGTGGAGGTTCAGGTACTCCTACTGGAACAGCAGCCAGAGCTACGTGTTGACCAAAGGCTGGAGCAGGTACGTCAAGGAGAAGCGCCTCGACGCCGGCGACGTCGTTTTGTTCGAGAGGCACGGAGACCACTTCTTCATCGGCTGGAGACGCCGCAACACCGCACCTGCCGCTGTTCCGCCGCAGACTAGCAGAGTGTTCTATTCTGCGCATCCTTATCCTTATCCTGCGCACCATGACGCAGTACTGCTATGCCAACACGCAGGTATGCATCCAATTAGTTTGGAGCAATGTATAAAATGTGGTTACAAGTTACAAACACCAATTAACCTGGTCGGTCCGGTCCGGTCCTCCAATAATGTAATTAATGTGAGGTACATGTACAGCAGGTGGGTCCATTGTTCCGGCAGGGAACCTGAAGAGGAGGCTGAGGCTGTTCGGGGTCAATATGGAGTGCCAGACAGACGAGTCGGAGGGTTCGGCTGTGTTGAGCCAGCTGGGTGCAGCCCACTGTCACTACCTCCACCAACAACAGGACCACTATTACTTATCTCAACTCTAAAAGTACTTAGACAGACAGATTAGTCCTTTTCTTACCATGAAAATGTGTTCAAACATTTCCAAGGTCATATCAGAGAGAAACTAAAACTATGAAGATAATCAAATGGTCTTGAGTCTTAATTTGACCTCTGATTTTGGCCCATTAATATATAATCAGACTGGTTATTGGTGGTTAACCTTTGTTACATGTTAGAATATGAATTTCACTTAATATTCATCATTTTTCTATCAGCTGCACAAATGGGACAGCTCTCCCATTCAACCCAAAGCCCGTATCACATGACTCTCATGGTCTTCCTATAAAGATATGTGGGTTGACCATTGAGTCACCATCCTTCAGAAAATTGAATTTAAATTTAGAATTCGAAATGTTTTATTTCAAATAGAAGTATAATATCAGGAAAAGCATAAAATTTCAAATGAAAGTATAAGAGTTGTCATTTGACATCTCATGTTGTAAGAATGTTTTAAATGTTATTAATTTTGACTTAAATTCAACATTTTAAATGAGATATTAGTTTTCAAGCACATCGTAATATATAAGAGTGAGTTTTGAGAGGGTGGCATAGGCATCTGACAATTTGAATAAAAAATCGTAGGCATCTAAAATTCAATTCGACTTAAAATCTATCTAATTATTTTAAATTGGATTAAACTCTATATAATTTCGCTTTATTTCACACTAACTCTGAATTTTATACAAACCCGATATATTTAAAATAATTCTTTATTCATCCAAATATAAACAAATCCAATTCAAAATTCAATGGTCACCTCTATTGTCACTCCTGGTCTGCCCATGCTCTTGGCATCAAAGAAAGCTGCGTCTTTTTCTTTGAAGCTTTTGCAAGAAACAAACAGGGAATTAGACTTGTGTAATTCCAACATTTGTAGGGAATGAATACTGTGAGTGAGAAAATGGGACCCATGATGACGTCATACTCAATTCTCTCCTTACTATAGACGGAGCTTGAAGTGAAATATCAGGGAATTAAATTTACTATGGTTTATTTTGCTCTCCTTACTACTGTTAGGATTCTGGGAGTATGATCTTCTGTTACATTTCTTCTTCAATATCACCCTGTTAATTTTTGCATGTTTTGTAACACCAATGTCTCCTTACCAGAATTAGCACATAAACATAACTTAAAAGGATACTACATTGTTATTAAATTCATAAAATAGTAACTTAAAATAGGCAAGCTCCTATATAACTCCTCAATATCTCATGTAAGGTTTTGAAATACTTAAAAAATTAAATAACACATTTGCATTATTTTCTTACTCTCACAAAATGCACATGGGGCGACCTAATTTATCAATAAGGTCGACCAAATTGTCAATACTAAATGATGCTTCTGCAAATGAGGTCAACCGAATTTGGTCTATTATAATTTAAATTACTCAATTAATGCACATGTTAGTTATAATTTATTATGATCCACATCTCATTGCAATTTCAGCCACATTTTTATAACCACTTACAATTTTTCAGTAGTGTTACCAAACAAAACCTTATTGTAGTTGGCAAGCTTTATGCATGAATGTGCAATAAGAATTAAACATCATCAGTCATTGTACAGCTTGTTACTCACGAAGACGGAAGATCCAAATGGCTCAAACCCTAGTGCTTGTAAAATTGAATATGCATCTAACACATGGGAAAGAACCCATAGCCCAAATTGCATGTCATGTGCAAACTTAAAATACAAACAATCTAAAGCTCTTTTTGTATAGCTTCAAACTCAAAGATCCCAATTACCATATAATTCTTAATTTGATCCAATACTTTAAACTCCATCCGTCCCAAAATGAGTGTCATCCTTTCTATTTTGAGAATTATTAAGGAAAAGTTAGTGTGATATATTTATTTTTGTATCCTCATGTACATGTGTTCTAACAAGCTTAATGAATACTAACTTATCATAAGAATGTTATTGGTAATTTATGTTATAACTAACTTCCTAAAGAGGAAACATGACACTCATTTATTACACAAACAGGACACTCATTTTGGGACGGAGGGAGTATATGAATTCTTTTTCTTGGTCTTAACAATGAGGTATGGACCCGTGATCAACACATTTAAGCTATAACACACTCATGCTAATCTTCATTCGAGTCTGGTTTGTTTCCTAGGTATACTATCCAAAAATTACCCAACCCTCTGGTTTAATTTGGCAAAATCCCCATTCAATACAAACAGGATATACAGTTCCCAAAATTCAAACACAGCATCAACTAAAATAGTAGCTGACTGCAACCTTACAAATGTCAATCTCCCATACTACCTAACCCTTGTCCTATATATGACAACTTCAGACTCCATAATGCAAGAAAGATGTGACCCATCATCAATGAGAGTGGTTTTGATCAACAGTTGTAGTGCACTGGTTAGGCACAACTGGGTTTGTACAACATTTCAAATATGTTACTCAGTACATGGTAGTGAGTGCTAAAAAGTTTCTTGAGCTAGTGTGTGTGTGAGGTGTTGCATGCATCTTGTAACTACAGAGATATGATAATGATGATATGGAAGGCAGGTGAATCAACAAAAGGTGTTGAGGAAAATGCTCTACCTGTGCAAATAATGGAAATGCAGTGTCAAGTGATGATCAAAATCCATAAGATTGTGACAACAAGATAGCTACTGACCTCTGCTCAGTCTGCAGGACATGGCCTCCTATGTTTTAGTGGCTCTGCAAGTGGAAAGAGGGTCCCCACTCCCCAGTGAGAGAGATATATATTGTTATAATTGTGTTTTGAGGTAGTGGCCAATCAAAGTAGCAAAGGGACTCTTCTTCTGTATAATTCAACCCATGCATGACTCAGTACAGTAGCAGTCATACAAAAAGATCATGTGACCATCTCCATCTGTAGTCCCTAAAGTCATAAATGAGCCCTCTTTTATGACTTCAATCTCCTGAGGAAAACAGTAAACAAGGATAGGGAGATCAATATTGACAGCTTCCAGCAATTATAGAATAATACTAGTAGATGTACTTGGTAGCTTAAATTTTCATAAAAGAAAATACTGACAAAGAAACTAAACAATAGAGAAGAACAAATGCTTGCCTCCTCTTCTGAAACAAGGGACACATATCTATCTAGAATTAACAAATATGCATGCATGATCTTCAATATATACTCTTGATCATTCCTAATGAAAATAAGGTCACATATACTGAGAAGACTTAAAGAAAGGTCCATGTGCTTGAAAAGATCAGAAACAAAACCCAGTCATGAGGTACCAGTTTGTTTGTGGCAACACCACCAAGGATGTGACTTGACAGAGATGTCCACAGAACAGTAGCTCTTCCTCAAAATAGTAAAAAGGGCAAAAAGGGCTTGTGGCACCCAAAAATCTAAAAATCTCCCTCATGATCACGGATGAAGGCTTCATTAAGAAGTGCTCTTTTGCACTTCAAAGATAGGTCATCGATGGGAAAAAGCAGTGGCCAACTTCTTGTGGTGGGTATTAAAGAACTCCTGGCAATCTCTATGTTGTGGAGTCATGTTCACTTACACATCTTTGTAGTCATTACAGAGTATCCTCAGAATCTTAGTCATTCCTACACCTTACAAAAGTAATAAAACCTAATGTGTTCACCACATACATCTTTGCAGATGCAAAAACCCATATCTGGTTTGAGCTTAAATGGAAAGTTGTACTAAAAGTTCAGTCCAACAGATTCCCAAGATCTTGTGGAGGCCAAACTAATTCCCCACAAGTAAGAAAGGTAACTTATGTTGAAGAATCTTATTGGATTGAAGATGTCTTGTTCTTATTCCAACTAAATCAATCCTGTGGTTCAAATTCAAATGGGCGCCCAACCGCTTCAGGCACTCGCTGCATTTGACTTCCTCAATGAATTAGTATCATTTTATTGGCAAAGCTACACTGAGTTGAGCCACAACCAAGTATTGGGCCTTCCAGAGAAGGTTCTTGAAAGATTTGAGTTTCATTCCAACTTCACAAGACTTTAACCTCTATATTTTGCATGAAATCCTAACAAAGAATCATCTGAATGGAATTGATCTTCCATATATTAATAAAGGTCTCAAACAGGGTAAAAATGCTAGGTAACAAAAACAAAGAGAATTTAGTGGGGGAAAGCATAATGGAAGTAAGTAAAGCTTGTGATTGTTTACCTTCAAATAAGAGCTGAGGAACTTCCACAACCACAAAGAGTAATTGCCAAACGACTCTTCAGTTGGACGGATACTTCTTCATAGTGAGAAAGGGGTATGGAATCTAACCCACGCCAATTGCACTGCCTCAGATTTAGAACCACAATTAGAGCTCCTCAGATTAGAAACCTAGATTATTTTGCAGAGGCAGCAATTGAAATAAAGTATGCTGACACTTATTAAGGCATATTCAGATCACTTTGTTCATTTGTGAAACAACTCAAGATACATTTACCGTTGGAAGTATAATTACAAGGCACAAATCATGTGCAGAACAACTCACCAGCTGGAAAAGATTTTAGTATCTAAAAGAGAGATTAGATGCACACAAGATCGTCACATACAATCCGAAAGCTCATATTAAGGCCTATAGCTCATAAAAACCATAGAACAAGACAAACATTGCGACTGGTTTCTAACAAAGCCACAAAACAGCTCAACTTTTATCAACAGGTTCGAGATTGTCCTGTATACTCAGTTCTCAACTAATGCATAAGAGCTATCACAACGATCAAGTCGATTCTTTTGGTGCATGACCATCCTTTTTAGCTTTGGACTCTTCTTCCTTATCCAAGACTTCTTTGAGGCCTTCTTTATACCCTTGAATGAAACTAACCATAGCATCTGTATATGTGGAAGCTTTAGTCATGTACAATCGATGCAAAGCAGGCCTTAATGTTTCCGCTCCTCCTTTGGCAGCAACCACTAACAATCCAGCAAAAGATATTGAACCTTTGTGAGATCACAGCACAACAATTTCAAATATGACAAAAAAAATCGATAGCATGGTTACCACTTTTCAATAATCAGAAAATATGCTTCATGATCACCAAACCTAAAAAAGAAAACATTTCTGTTTTTATTTTATTTTATATATATAGTTTGTTTGATAAACTATTTAACAAACAATAAACTAAAAGTAGGATAATTAAATAAAGTAGCAGGCCCTGCCCAGTAAGCGCCATTTGAATAAATTTTATTATGGTAGTTTGGATGAGATGTCTAATATATTACTAAGTTTTAGGAGCATGAAAACCATATTAAGTGTTGTTACACTATTATTATACTCCCTCCGTTCCTAAAATAAGTGTATTGGCTTCTTTTTAAAGTAAATTAGGAGAAGTTAGTTAGTAATGTACAGTACTTCTTATATCTCCAAACTCAAGAGATACCAACTAATTTATTATAGGGATATTATTGGTAATTCATGTATAACTCACGGAAACTTATTTTGAGACAAGTGACTATGATACATTGAGACATAAGCTTCTAAAGGTTCTAAGACCAAATTTTGTGTAGGCAAGTAACTTACTAAAATAATACTCTAGAAATGGACTCCATAATGCAAAGAAGATACAAACAATTCAATACAAGATTTCAAGCATATCTAAAACAGAGCAACCAACTTAAGTCAATGTACTAAAGAACCAGGCATTACTGAAGCAGGAAATCAACAACATGATGAAACTCAGAATCAATTCTTTTTACATGAAATCTTAACATAAATCATAGAAATTCTATATTTAGAGTGAATAATTTCACAAAAGAAAACAAAGTAAATAACGAGAGCATCTGTCACAGCAACTAAACCTTCAAACTAGGTCAAAAATCCCCAAATCTCCCATTATCCAAACCCATTAGCTCAATCCCCAACCAGAACATTTACACAACCAATCTTACACTTGTTCACATACCCATTACTTCAAAACAGGTCTAATTCACAAAATAAATGCTTTTGGAAGAGACACGAGCAAGCAAACAAACAAGACATTTCCAATCAAAATTAGATAAAATTCCATAAACCTACAAATGGATTCTTACCGAGATCCTCCCACGTTGAAGATTCGCCCTCTTTAACTATTTTCTCAGTCTGTTGCTTCTCTTCAGCAAGTTTCTTATAGTACTCAGGTCGAAGGTCTGGGCCGATGTCCCGAACCCAGCTCTGGAGCCAGAGCCTTGAGGCTTTCTTGATAATCATACGGTAGTCATTCCAAGTGAGCCTTCGAGACTTGGGGTCGCGATCAGGCAACGATGATGGGGTTATAATTTCTTTGAAATCGTAACGAACATAGTCGCGCGTTTTCCACCAGGCAACCTTCAGCTTGTGACACGCGCGCTTCATTCCCATTTTTGTCGTGCAATTCTGAGTCTGGATCGATTGAGAAGATGATTGACAAACAAAGTGTTTGATGAATTTCTCCAGAGAGTGAAATGTGGTCAACTAATTTATTGTATATATAAACATCGGAAATACATCAATCAATTAACATAATCTTCTCTTCTAAACTCTTGAAGACTTCAGCAACCGAAAATATACAACTACATGCAGTCAATCTGTTGCCATAAACAACCAGTCGTGCGAGCTTAAGATTGCAACGAAAAGAAATCACCTCCTATTGAAGCATCAGTGCAGATCCAAGATACTTCCTTCAATTTCATCAAGCAATAAATGATCAACAATGATGAAGTGATGAACATCAATCAACAAGAGAAGAGCAAAAAATCACAAACCTTACCTGAGTTGTTGTCGGCGCTCACGGAAGAAGATGGAGATGGAGAAGTTATTGTTGGGTTAGTTTGGTTTTAGATTTTATTGTTTATGGGCCAAGAAGTCTCATACACATGTGGGCTTTATTGAAAGTGATTTTGGGCTGTTTGTTTTAAGTAGCCCACATCTTGCAAACTCACCTCATTGCCGGGTTATAAAAAATCGGACCACAACGCTTGCCGGATTCCGATCCAACCGTCAGGTCCGGTTTTTAAAACATTGGGTTGGATCATGGATGGGTTCTTCGTTTTACAATTTTAGGATTTGTACTAGTATAATCAGGTAATTACACAAGACACCATTGTAGTATGGACTATGGAGTATTACACAAAACACTCCTAAACTATGTTTGATGACTTTAGACTACTCTAAACTTTGCAAGAGTCATTCCGTCTATTATATTTGACAGAAAATGACACTATTTGATCATGTGCAAGGCACATGATCAATTTATTTTTAAAATCCCCTAAATACCCCTTCCTTCACTTACCCTTCTTCCCCGACCTAACTTCGTCGAAAAATTCACAAATCCGTCGGAAACTTCATAGATGACCGGCAAATTCATAAACTCACTGGATAATTCATAAACTCGCCGAAAAATTCACGAACTTGGCTAAATCTGCAAAATTTTGCCTGAATTTTTTTCTTTTCAGATTTGATTTGTGTTAATTCTTTTAACTTATAAACTTAATTTGTGTTGATTCATTCAATTTATGAATATAAACATAACAACACTTGAGATTCATCAAAACATCACTAAAATTTCATTACGAACACAAATAAAAAATTATTATTCAATATTGCTTCATCATAATTCAAATAACTCAAAATTATAAATCCAAAAATACCAAAATTCATATCAGATATGGAAAAAAAAACTCAAAATTTGATTCAGTGGACATGAAAATACCAAAATTCAAAATCCAAAAAAACTCAATAACTCATATCAGATCTAAAGAGGAGAAGAAGTCAGACAGTGGCTTGGCCGGCGATGAGGCCAAATCCGACGTTGGCCGAAGCTCGTTCACGGATGGACGGTGGCTTGGTGCTCGTCCTCGGCCAAACCCGGCAAGATCTGAGTCTCCGGTGAAGAGGCGAAGCCCAGCCGCGAGTGGAGAAAGCCTGGCCACATCGTGGTGCGAAGGTTAGAGGTCGTCGACGAGGTGGTTAGTGCGGAGGTCAGAGGTCAGCGGAGGTCGTTCAATGAGAGCATCCATTTGTGTGTGAGAGAGAGATGGGAGTGAGAAAGAAATGGAGAAAAAGAAATATAAGATTTGAGAATGAGGGATGTAGATGGAGATGGAGTGGATAAGTGGAGATGGAGGTGATTTAATTTAATTTTTAATTTTTAATTTTGGTATTTTAGAATTAGGGAAGGGTATTTTAGTCATTTCACTCGATTTTTAACTATGTTAAAACCGAAAGACTCGTGCAAAGTTCAGGATAGTCTAAAGTCATCAAACATAGTTTAGGAATGTCTTGTGTAATACTGCATACTACAGAAATGTCTTGTGTAATTACTCCTAAACTTTATCATATTCCTTTGACATTGACTTGTCTCTCTCTCTCTCTCTTTCTTATTCTAACAACTATATCATATGGTAGTTTATTTGTTCTATTTTAAACTAGAAAATAAAGTGAAAAGCAATAGTCTCTCTTACTCCGACATATTGAACTTAAAATACATGGTATAATAATTAAACCTAAGTTTCACTAATTTCATAACTTGCAGCACATATACTTATTCACTATTTTCCCTGTTATCACTCATTTGATCTCAAAATTAGAATCTTGAATTTTCTAAAATAGATAAATTTCTCATCCCCTTTAATGGTAGCAACTAAGAAATGCAAATGATATAGTTTTTCAATTATGGGAATTCACAAAAAAAAAAAAAAAAAAGAAAGAGGGGTTAGAGGGGGTTACATTTTTAGGGTTTCCATTAGGGTTCCATTTGATAGGGTTTCGTTTTCGAGGATATCCATTTCCTTCGGCTGGGACGGTTGCCGTGAGATCTAGCCAATAAACTCAGGCTTACGGATTGCCACTAGAGATAGACCTTATCATTTTGGGTAGAGTAACACTACAAAAACGAGGGCCAAATTACGATGAGATTTACGTCAGGCAAAAGCATGTTACGGAGGGTTTTGCGACGGGATTTACGACGGGGTCCACCCATCGTAAAACCCGTGGTCGTAAATTTTTTACGACAAATGTCAGAATTTTACGATGGGGGTTACGACGGGTTTTACGATGGTCACACTACCCATCGTAAATTTTTCATAATAATTAAAAAAAATTCGGAAAATAACTAATTAATAATAATAATAATTAATTATTTT
>JAYMTK010004101.1:0-11497 GCA_036897405.1 Pelargonium myrrhifolium | reverse complement strand
CACATAATGGTTTGGATTTTCCCTACTAAAAAGGACAAACTTGTTAGTAGGGTTGCACTTGCACTATTATTTCCACTTTATATTCATCCGATGTGAGAATTATTTCACCCATTTCAACATTCTCCCTCGTGTGCGAGCCTCACATTTTTTCTCAACGGTGGGCTCGACAAGTGCACAATCGAAGGCCTTTCAAATCGGCACTTCCCCTCACATGTAAGTATATATCTTCCACACATGGACCGCTACAAGCATGTCCATCGGCACGCGGACTGGAGACCACAATGGGAGACAACGTAGACAGGCCCAGGGCCTAGATCGAAACCAACTCTGTTACCATGTTAAATTTGATATTGGGCTACACATAATGGATTAGCCTTTCACTACTAAAAATGTCAACCTTGTTAGTAGTGTTTCAATTGCACCATTATATGTAGTCTTTCCACTTTATATTTGTAAGAGTATAAAACTAATATTAAGCCTTCAACTATTTGCTTAAACTTTTAGTTGAATTGGTTCTTTACATGGTATTAAAGCGTTGGTGACTAAAGGTCCCAAGTTCAAATCTCGCCGCCACCCATATTAAATTCCAGCAAAAGGCAAGTGGATTTGTGCATGGGCTACGTGCAAAGCGAAAATGGGCTTGCACGTGAGAGGGCGCGTAAGAATATAAAACTAATATTGGGTCTTCAACTATCAGCTTAAGCTTTTAGTTGAGTTGGTTTTTTGCAGTATTCATCTGATGTGAGACTTATTCCACCCACTTCAACCCAGGATAACAAAGCAAGCAGGCAAGACTGAACCTGCACTTTGACCTATTAAGAAACTAATTCAACTAAAAGTTTGAGCTGTTAGTTGCAACCCCAATATTCGGTATATGCTCTGAAGTCTAAACCCAATTAATTACATTCATTACCTGCAATTTTCAAGATCTGAACCAGACAGTATTTTCTTGACAACAAGCTTCACTCCCCAATTCGCTTCTAGTTTTGGTACAAGATCAAGTGCTACTATAAGGAAAGGCTTATTTTGTTCCTTTAGAATACTTCCAAGCCTTTTCTTTTTACTTCCAGCAGATACAGAAGCATCTCCTATGCTTGGCTGTAGTTCAACAACAGCATACTGAAGCTTAGCATTCACTGCAACAGCTGAACATACAATAATGGCAAAAGAGTTACTGCAAAACATTATTACAGAAATCAGCATGAGAGAGAGAGAGAGAGCAACAGCAGCAGCAGCAGCAGCACTCATCAAACATGCAAACAAAATATTCATTCAATCAATAAGGTCGTATGAAATAACCACAAGCAACTAAACCTAAATAGTAATATTCAAAAGTACTAGTGATACAATTAAAGCATTTCCAAGTTCAAGCTATCTCTAGTCTGTTGAGGATGTAAATATATTTGAAACTTTGAAGAATATATCCTAATAATTGGCTGTTTGGTCAAGAGATAGTGATCATATATATAAAGACAACACACAGATGAGATATCCACTTACTCCAAGTGTAAGAGTCAATTTCAAAATCATTCATGTGTAGATGATTGCACAATAAAAAAGTATAAGCAAAGAAACCTTTTTCATTTTTTTCTTAGTGTCCATTACATGAACACTGAGTTTGGAATTTGAAAAGTTGGGGGGAAGAAGAAGATATTAAGTTAACCATTTCTTAAGAACTTTTATCTTCCATTTTATATATTTCCTAACCTTACCAATTAAGATCCAAAGTGAACATGAACTTCCTCACTAAGTTTTCACTCATAATTTTCTCTCCTTCATGTTTTTACAATAAAAAAAAAATTAAAATAAAATAAAAAAATCACAAAAGTGAACCAGAATAGCCTGAAATTCTAAGAACTCAAATATAAGATTATTGGTTGTATTCAAAGTAATGATTTGAATGGTACCAAATGTTATATGAAGAATCAGAATTATTATTTTATCTCTATTTTTATTTTTCCACTTAGTTCCTTCATTCTTCTGGGTATTTCAAGGCTAGATTGTAGAGCATACTAGAACCTTACAAAGCAATGTTCAAGCAAAAAGCATACAACTTGACTTGTAGAAAAATATAACTTATATAAAGAAACAAAATAAACAAAGAAGCTCTTGCATTTTAATTAGAATGTATAGAAACAAGACAATTGATAGCTTCAAGTTGCAAAGGATTCCAAACGATTTAGGTATTTGAGAGTATTAAATTTACAGGGGATTGATGATGCATAAAAAATCAGGATCTATGTGTGTACTCCCAAGACACGTCACGATTCTCCATTCAAGGTTTGAAAAGTCAAAAGACCCAGAAGGTTTTATCAGAGTCCTCCAAAAGAGAACGCACAAAGAGGAGATGAACCCAGTAGACTGGCCGAAGTTCTCCTCCAACCAAAGGGATACACGCCCGTATGTGCCTCGGCCGAGAGGAATGCTTAATTGAGGAGACACAAACCCATGTGTCTCTAGGACGAGAGACATCCATGGCTGACAAACATACGCATGTGTGCCAAGACACGTGTGCCCATGTGTTTTGGCTCTGCCCGGTCGAGCCTTGAAGCACCTCTCCTCTCTCCATTGCACTGTTCTTGTTGTGTTGAAGGCTAAAGGCTCCAAAATCACTCTCAAGCACAAGGAGATAGCAAAACTCTAGGAGAGCTCCTCCTCAAGCCCAAAAGGTCATGCTTTGAGGTAAACCTTCCTTTGGCTTCAAGTTACCTCAAACTAGGCCTTGATAGTAAGTGTGAGACTCGCACTAGCCACTAGCAAATGAAATAGAACACGATTCCCATGTGAGAACTTAAGCTATTACATGGAAGGCTCAACGAATATCAAGTGGTCTCAAACTTCATGTATATTCAAGAGGGCATAGTTTAAGACTCTCCCTCACTTGTAGGCTCTATAAGTGGGACAAGAATTAAATTGGGAGGCAACACAGAAAAGGGCCTCACAAGCCCGAGACCAAACGATCTCCAAATCATGTTAAATTGTAATCTTACCTAACAGGTTGAGCTATTGAGTGAATGACCCAACTAATATATCCAACGATCTAAAACTCCACACTTTCAATGTGGGATACCTCAACTAAAGGTTAAATGTCTTCAACCCACATTGAGACTACATGAAAACCCACTTGAAATAGAATATGATCATTATTGCTTACAGTCATATAACTATTGTCATTTGACTTGGGTCAAACTGAAATAAATTGTGATCGTTATTGGTTCAATTCATAATTATTGTCATTTGAGTTGGGTCAGACTGAAGACATCGTGTCAGAAAATCTACACACGTACATAGAGAGTGGAAGAGAGTAGATTAAGTTAGAGATTTTGCAAAAGTATGTACACCCTGAGGTGTTTGGTCGTTAGTTGCTACATATACATGTTTAAGCTTCAAATATTACTGAACATTATTAGGTTAATTTAGCTAATGGTGACGAAGATTTAATGTTTGGGGTAAAAATGATGAAATGGTGAGCTGAGAGGTATCATGTTAGAGAGAGAACTAAGAGGTATTAGGTTAGAGACAGAAATGAGAGGTATTCAGACTGCATAAGTAGATATTTGAGGAGACAAAAGGTAAGAGATTAGTTGAAATAAAATATAAAAAATCCACCTTTATATCTCATATCAATCAATGACTTGAAATTTGAAAAGGGCATAAAACTTATTTGGATTCAAATTTTCAAATCTTTACCCTGATGCGGAATGGGACAAATTATTTACAGATCCATCACAATAGACGCAGATTTGGAGGATATCATCATGGCATGCAAATCCTTGCCTCTACAACCCTATACCTATCTTATCACCCACAAGATCCATAACTGTGAACACAGGTGCAAGATGCAGAATCTCCTAAATCAGTCAAACAAAGTATTTTCAAACACTAATAGGTGGCAGAACATTGCTAACTTCACAATAAGAAAATCATACCAGCATTGGCTGGAATAGTCCAAGGAGTCGTGGTCCATATGGCCAAGCATAAATCTGGTAAGAATTCTTCTAATAGTCCACCTGAAGATATAGGTGCACTCACTAATCTGAAAATGGCATATATGCTTCTTGAAATATGCCCTTCAGGATACTGCAAAGAGGAAAAAAAGGGGGGGGAAACATTTCATATTTGTCAAGAATAAATAACTTACTGTTAGCTTAAGAAGCCAAATACTTTAAATTTCAGACATTTAATAACCACCATGTAAACACATACTGGATAAAAGCAAACAGAAACTATGAAGCAAATTTACTAAATCATATCCTAGAATGATAATTTACAGATGAATTTTACGTTATTGATGTGAATTAACTGTGATGATAAGTGCAAGAGAAACCCGGAGATTTAGACTAGAAATAGAAAATAAACTAGATTAGGAAATTAAACTAAACTTTCCTAAACACAATATATTTCCTAAATTTCACCAACACCTTTTCTAATTCTACTAATTTAGAATTGAATCTTCACACTCCCACTTCAACTGGAGCATGCAAATCATACCAATACGAAAGCTTGAATTTTCTACTTTGTTGACGTAGCAATATGTGTCCTCATGACTCAGTGACTATGTTTTGGATGTCATGTGGTCAAATGAGAGGCTCAAGGACTTAGTGTGTCCTCATGACTGCTCGGGGACTTAGTGTGCCCTCAACCCTCATAACTCAGGGACTACATTTTGATAGTAGTATGGTTAGATGAGAGGCTCAAGGACTTACTCTGTCCTCATTACTCAGGGACTACGTTTTGGTAGTAGTAAGGTCGGATGAGAGGCTCAGTCGAAAACAAAATCCTGAAATGATCTGAAAAATAAGAATTTGGATTGCTTCCTTCAACGAGGCGTGTGGCGGTTCATGACGACAAGGACAATGGCACCGACATTGATTCGAACAAAAGAAAGCTCCCGGAAAATTGGTTAGCTATTACGAGAACAAACCCTACAGTGTTGCTAAGACTTTTCCTTCTTCTATGGTTTTTAAATAGACTTGCAAGCGGCACATCTTCAATGATTAGAATGAAATTAAAATAATAAAAAAAGATATCAGACTAGAGTTTATTTATGAGATACTCCCCTCACATGCAAGCATATCATGTGTGGGGAGGGGATAAAAAGAAAAACAATGATAGACTATGAAGAAAAAAATTCAAAACTTTTTATGAAATCGTGAAGAAATAAAGTATAACATATTATTGAAAATCATGAAGAATAGAAAATTATTGGTCGGGCAAACAACCTAAGGTTACCGCCGGAATGACGGAAGGTTCAAAAGCTCTGATATCATGTGAATTAATTGTGTTGATAAGTACAAGAGAAACCCATTTGATATAGGAGATTAAGAGTAGAAATATGAAATAAACTAGACTAGGAAATTAAACCAAATTTTCCCAACAATATATTTCTTAAATTCCACTAACAACTTTCCTAATTCAACTAATTTAAAATTGAATCTTCACAATGACCAACTTTTGCTAATTACTACTCAGTCAGCTGTTACAACAAATGAAATAGAACTTAATTGAACATAAATATCAATAATACTCAAAAAACTTAAATCAATATGACGTATAACATAAATGTCAACTCACCTCCAACTCAGCCTCGGCTAGAGCAGTGCGAGATGAGGGACTCCAGTGAACTGGTTTCTTGCCTCTATAAATATACCCTTGAAGTGCCATCTGGCCGAACAATTCGATCTAGACAATAATATCATTAACAAGAATGTCAAGAAACAATACCTTAGTTCATCAACCACAAAACAGTAATGCTAACCCAGAAAATATACGAAGGATCAAAACAAAATAGGCAGATACATAATTCCCCTCTTCTGAAGATGGATTCTAACCACAACTATGTAAAGACACTTAATCAAGTTATGACAGTTGATTTATGGATCCACTTTTTCACTTAATTTCAAGTTTATACAGATCACTAAGGTTATAACAAACCATTAGAATTTATATTAACCATGATTCATAGAGAAGTCTTAGCAAAAGAACAAAGAGAAATAAAATTGATGTATACAAGAGAACAAAATAGTAGAAGGGTAGAAACTACTTCTAACTTTAAGCACACACCAAATGTATATATCAACAAATAAAGAAGGACAAACATGGTGCAAAGCAGTACCAGATACCTGAGCAGCTTCATATTCAGGATCAAGAGTCAGATAAGGAGCATTCCAGTCTGCCCATATTCCATAACGCTGCAAAAACTCAGAGAGTATACTTAATGTGAATAACTGATTACCTCACAAAAATAGATTAGTATGACGGTGGTTTATATACTGAAACTCCAACATCTAAATAATAGCAGACAATGACATTTCACCTGAAATGATGCCATCTGAGTTTTAACAGTCGCTTTGGCAAATTTTGCAGCCTTTGCTCTCAACTTTATTGGAGTGAGATCCTTTCTAGCATCTTCGTCCAATGATAATAGAACTGCCATAGTTAAAGAGCAACCAAGTTACTCATAATATGTAATAGATCTTTTTGTAGAAGCTTAAAACATGGCGTTGGTGTACACTCAATGCTGATTGCTGAAATTCAAGGCATTCCTAAAAGTAAAATAGAAGAGACCTCCCCAGCAGTGATTATAACTGAAGTTAATAGACATAATACGAAATATATGGAATTTGGGAATTTTGAAAAACATAACTTCAACAATAATTTATTCATTACATAAGATGCATATTGATATATTAAGATTCTTTAAACATCAATAATTTAATTTCCACCTAATTGACCCAGTGGATGATATTGACAAGATACAATCAGTGTCTACAAAATACAACTTTGATGGAAAATTGCTTTCTTGGCAAGAATAAGGGTTACAAGCATAGTAACAAGTCAGAAGACACAGGCATCAACAAAACAACTGATACAGACTTCATCCTCTTAGTTTTCCTTTAGAATTTTTGCTTCTCCTTTTTTCTTTTGGTGTTCTTTAAAAGCTATAATTTTTTGCATAAATCTTCCTGGATCATAAATGTGAAGGTAAAAAAATGGATGATTGAGACAATTTATCATAGAACTTAAAATCCAATTAAGTCTTAATAACCCTACAGTAATGAGATTTTAATATTAATTAACAGCTAACTACACACAAATAAGACATAAGAAGTCCCATGAGATTGTATTTTTCATATGTTCTGTACCAACAAATTAAGGTACATATCACAAGCAATGGGTAAATCTAAGTTGATTACTTTTGAGCACAAACCATCAAGGTGTTGTTCATATTTAGTTGAACTTGCCTTTTAACTCAATAGGTAGGCCATGACAGTCCCAACCAGGCACGTAATGAACTTTATAACCTTGAAGAAGCTGCCCAAAGAAACAGATAAACAAAAACACCAAAAGCTATTTAGATATTTTACATCAGACAACATCAAACTAACAAGCGTAATAATTTTAATTATTTTTGCCTTTTGGGCACAAATTCTCTATTGAGAGTGATACTTATACCTTGGCATGTCACATTAAGAATCATGATTTAGCCATAGTTTTTTATTGTTATCTGAAGCTGAAGAACTATAAAATTTTAGTTAATAAAGATAATTTATTTGACGGGAATAAGCTGGTGCACGGCAAATATTCAGAAATACCAGCCATCAAACTGGATTCCAGTCAATAATCTTACGTCTTGATTCCACTAGGAAGCCCCTTAAGTTAACAATAAAAATTTCTTATACTAAAGAAATGTTGTACATGGCAAATACTGCAGAAATAGAATTAATCTTTATTAGCATTATTTCAGATTTCAGAATTGAAAAATACCTGGCTAGAACAATGCAATTTTTTTATTCCGAGGTACCAAACTATCAATAACCTAACTAAAGCTGCTAAGAAAGTTAAGGAAAGCCTTTAAAAATGCATAATAAAACCTTTTAATTGTAACTGGTTCAACCACAATGATTAATTATAAATTATTAGCTTCTCAAAAAAAAAAAGTTGAATAAGTGTTGGTTGATCTATATGATCTAGGCTCAAGCCAAACGGCCCGCCAAATGTTGTTTTTCCAGTCCAAAACACAACTGTTTGACTCTAACCTATGTTAGAGCAACCATACCACCACCTACCTATCAAAACACTATGCTTTGACAAAACAAAACAAGTCCAGATTGAGGATATTGCTATGACATGGGGATAGGGTTGGGCATCGATCCAAGACCAGACTAGACTAGGCTGAACCAAACCGGAACAAGGCGGAATGTCCAATATAAAGTGAACCAAAGACCATACTGATTAATTTCTTTCAAAAAATACATTTTAAATATAAAAATTAGAAATAATTAGAACTGAACTAGCTTGCTCTTGTTGGGAGGGTCGAGTTTTCCGGTTGCTATGGTTTTTGGGATTTAGATTGTCCCGTTTTAAAGCTTGTGGTTTCAGCACCATTAATTTGGGAAGTTGGCCTTTTTGCAAGCTTGGAGTGTGGGTGGGCTAGACTTCTAGTTTATCTTGTACTTTGTTGATTGGCTATTTAAATATATTGCTCTTTTCTCAAAAAATAAATTGAAGTACATTATGCTAAAGGTGATTAAAAAATAACAAAATTATTAAAATGACTACCAATAACAATGCAACATAACTAAAATAATGTCAAACGTGAGGAGGAAAACAGACCTTATAGCGATTAATGATGTCTTTTAGGATCTTGTTTAGAGCATGACCTATGTGAAGATCACCATTGGCATATGGAGGACCGTCGTGAAGAATGAAATCTCCCTAACCAAATATCAATGAGTCAGTAAATAAATTCATGTAGCTATACAAAACTCAAGAAAATAATGAAATTCACCCCGTTATTTCTCTCAACGACTCTTTTGAACACTTGATTGTCATCCCATAATTTCTGAATTTCAGGCTCCCTTTTCACGGAATTTGCTCTCATGCCAAATGCTGTTTTTGGGAGATCAACTGTGTGTTTGTATTTCCCATCTTCTTGCTTTGCCCCTGAATAGCCAGTAAATTGAAATAATTAATGTGTGGAATTACACATTTCTTCCTTTGTGGTTATGTTTGGCACACCGGATGTGACTGACAAGATATGATGCAACATGGTAAGGTAGGAGAAACATGACAGGATAACTCATATTCTATGTTTGCAAATATATGCTTATGATTGGGATAAATAAACCTAAGATTTGAGCTAACATATCCAGACATAGGTTTAACAAATGGGACAATATAATTTGCATCCTGTCCAATATCCATTTCGCCAAACATAGCCCATTGCAAATGAGTAGAGAGATAAATTCATTTTAGTCCCTCCAAAGTTCACAAAAACTCTGATTTAGTACTTCATGAGGATAAAGGAAATGATACGAAAATGCTAGTTAATAGTACAAGAAAGACTCCAGGAGGCATAATTGCATACATGACCCCTCATGGTGCCAAACACAACGTACACTCCCAATTGGCCAATTCAAAAGTAAATATAAATGCACTTCTAAGATCGGTTTAAGAAGTCAGTTTGGCATTATATAGTGCCAATCTGACTCCTATTCTATGATTCACTCATTCACAGGCTTGTTCTGTCAATATCCATTACTGAATTATAACACCTAGGGTCCTCATTGCATCACCGACAGAACTTCAAGTTGTAACTTACAGAACAAGGCTTATAGTAAAATTTCCTTGAAAGGACTAAGATGTATCTATCCCAATAAATTCTACAACTAGCAACTCTCTTGACGTTGCGTGACCAGACAACATATGCACCATTTGTAATATTGTGTAACCGTAACTCCTACTTGAGAAAGTGTAAGCAGTACAAACCTTCAGATGCTTTCTTTGCCGCCATTACAGGTCCTCGAGACCTTCGCTTTGAAGAAAAATGATACTCGTTAACAGAATCGGTACAAAAGTTTGCTATGTTCAAGAGAGAGAAGACCTTGCCCGAAGAGCATCCTCTTAAATAAAGTAAGCTAACAGAAGTCGTTCTTCTAAATGATGAGCAAGTTCGTTGTGAGAGGACCTAAACATAGACATATAACACAGTTGATCAGGTTCAACTTAGAAACTAATATCATCTGCAATCATCTATAGATTTAAGGGAAAGCTGCAGACTTATTTTTAAACAATGAATATGGTAAGATAACTTGAACTCTATTACAAATTTGTTAAGTTTGAACAATATCCAGAAAGTCAGGATAAGGCATGTCTATCCTTTAAAAGGGACACCTGAAATGTTACAGACAGTAGAAACATACGACAGTTTTTGCTGACCATACCATGCACAATCCACCACCAATTCCCTCCATATGGAAGCCTATAATTGGCAGAATGCTATATGATCTTTCAGGGCTCAATCACTACAGTACTATATTAGTAACTAAAGATTGTGCATCAGTGAAGAATGTTGGAGAGGGGGCTTGTTTTTATCCGAAGAACAAAATTTAGCCAGTTTAACATAGTAATATAAAACACTGAAAACCAGGCAGTAAAACCAAAGTTAAAAAGCAACCACAGGTGCAGGGAAGAGTTTTTGGCTTAGTGACTCCCTGACTAATTACACCTTCTTCATTGGTTGCTAGCTCTTCCTAACACCTACAAACCAAACCCATGCCATAGGAACCACTAGAACTCACATCTACCATAAAGTTCCACTGTGACATTTAGTCGAACACTTCACATGCAACAAGAAAGAACCAAAAATAGGCCTCAGAATCTCACAAGCTGATAATGAAACCAATTCAAATGAACATCAATGTTGTACATATTAATATAGAACTCTAAATAAAGACAATCGAATACCCGCCAAAAAATCGTAACCAATTAACAAGAAAAACACTTCCGAACAAAAGAACGCGAACATTAACAGAGAAAAAAGATGTATTTGATTGGGGACTGAGAATGCGAAAGTGAGAGGAGAGAGTAGCAGAAGAGTGAGTGAGTACCCTGTAAGGAGAAGATTGCATCATCGCCATGGTAGCTTCTCTGGGGCTAAAAACGGAAGTACTGGTGGCCAAGGATTTGAAGAGAGATGTGGTTGGGTTGGGTTGGGTTGGCTTATTTGCAGAACTGGAACTGCGGAACCATTTGGTTTCGAGAGGGAAATTTTGTGCGGATAAAGTGTACATAAAACCTCATACTCTCTCACTTTGTGTTTGTGTTTTGTTTGTGTTTTGTTTGTGTTTGTGTTTTTTTAGCAGCAATGAGATACTGTACTCTTTTTTATAATGAGGTTTGCTTTTTTAATGGGTTAAAGATTTTTTTTTGGGCGGTGATAAATCCAAACTCAAAAAGGTTAAATCCACACCAAATAGGTTGTTTTGGACAAAATTACCCCTAACACACACCAACCACCTTTCTCTCTTTCCCTCTCTTACCGGATTCCACACCAATTTTTCATCTCACTCACTCACTCTCTCTCATCTCACTCACTCTCTCTTAGGAATGTTCAAATTTATCCACTAACCCGTTACCCGTACCCGTAAATCGCCCGTCAAACACCCGCACCCGTTTAACCGCCAAGCCAAACAGGCCCTAACCCCTAACACCG
>JAYMTK010004100.1:0-11497 GCA_036897405.1 Pelargonium myrrhifolium | reverse complement strand
TTTTGTGAACGATATTTAAAAAAATATATACAAAATAATAACATTTGTAACAAATTCATCATTAGATAGAAACTTTACCATTTTCAAATACTTTTCCTATTTCTATGGTTTCTTTTAATGCAAGTTGCTTTTATTAGGGAAAAAATTGAGAAAAATAAGAAGAAAGAGAAAATATATTAAATTCAAATAAGAAAAGAAAGAATAAGTTTTTATTTTAAGAATGTAATTCAACTACCAATTTTCTCTAAAAATGAGTGTTACTATTTCATGCTTTCATTTTGAGTCAAATTAAGAAAAAAATTAGTTAGGATTATACATTTACTTTTATATTATAACTAATACGGAGTGGTAACGAACTTAGAATGCCCAAAATCTCATTAATAATTTATTGGCTGAAATTATCAACAAAGACACAAAGAGAAATGAATTCGGACGGGCACTCTGCGCCCACAAATTTATTGAGATTGATATGAATGTTAATTGATAATGTGACATCACCTTATTGGACTTAGTTTAGTGGCTAAAAGTCTCAGCAAATACATTATGACTTATATTTTTTTCTTTCTAAACTAACTTATTGTTTGCTTTCATAATAGATAGCCATCTAAATTTAAAATTTAAAGGGAGGGGGGGGGGGGGGGGGGTAGCAAAAACCCTATAGGCATGTGACGTTGGCACATGTGAGGGAGTTTGTCGGCATCGCATGTGACGGCGGCGTAAAGAGAGGGAGATCGGAGAAGAGTTGACCGATAGTGGAGATCTGATTTGTTAAAGTTTGAAAAAAAACGTTTAGGTTTAAGGAAGTAAAGGGAAGTCTGGTAGTGGGGAAAATGGCAGCTAGGGTTTGAGGGGTTGGGTGCTGATCTCTGCTTTGTGGGCTAGGGAGGGTTAAAGGAAGCTAGTGGTGAAGGTTTCTTCTTCACTGTGTCGATGTTGCTGCTATTCTTGTGTCGCCGTCGCCACCAGTGTCCTAAGAGCAACCTGGTGACTAGAGATTTTGTGTGCAACGACATCGCTAGTGGGATTGAACGTGTTGGCTGTGAGAGGTAGTGTTGGTTTGCAAGCTACGACGTGCTTGGAAGCATTGCCGTTCTGTAAGTAACAATGCGCTACCAGTCTGCAGATAATAGTGTGTTGTCGTGGTACTGCTGTGGAGAAGGGGTGTTCGTGTGAGCGGGAGGACAAAATCATGAAATCATGGTGTTTGGATTAATATTTATGATGATGATACCGTTTGATGGGAGTAGCAGGTCCCTCAGGAAATTGACACTGATCAGATTCTGTTTTGACAGAGCTTCATTAGCATGGACAAGCAGAGTAAGGACGGACTTCCGTCACTGGAATTGTCAACGGGGGTTGATTGTGTCACCAATGACAATTCGTGAGACGCTTTCATGGCTCAAAAATTGGGGTAGGGAGTGATCCGCTTTGGGTCGGGTTCGGTTTTGGGGCTGGATCCGGAGCTCGCAGACCCCGAAGGTGCCACACATAGCCACTCATCTAATGATGAATGTTTAATCAGCGTGGGCGAGGTTTAGGGGTGGAGATCTTTCTAGCAACACAAGTGCGTGGTAAAAATACTAGTGTTGGTTTTAATCAGACTTGAGATTTACATAAGATTTATTATATTTAAATTCGATTGTGCGCTAAATGTTTTTTAAATGCAACCCCTATTTGAATAAGTCTAATGCTAAAAACAATTAAATAGAAAATAAATAACCATTTTACCTATAAAGGAAAATAAAAACATCTTCTTCATTATGTTTGAAAATTGGAACCAAACCAGACCCAACAAAAGGTGACTGCAAGTGCCAGAGTGATCTGATCCTCTAAGAACAGTACAGCTGCAGTACACATATGCCCACATGGAGCCAACTATCTTCTTCCTCACACCATTTCTTTGTTCTCCAATATTTCAATACAATATAAAAAATCCCACCAACCTTGCCATCATTTTTTTTCTCTGCAATATTCTTATTGGACGTCTGTTATCGACATTGAGAATTTATCCTCCACAGCGCACACACACGGTTTCTTATTTTTGTCGACAAATATTGAGAGCTCAGAGCTCATCGCCTTCACATATAGTGCGCTCTGGACCAATTTTTCGCTTGTCCATTTTTTTATAAAATCATTTCACCAATCATCACTATAGTTTCTTGCAGAAATATACCGTTTACCTGAACCCTCCACCCAATTGCTCTTTAAAGGTAATTATCTTTGATTTTGTTGCTTACCCATTTGACTTAAACTTTAGTATTTAATTGGGTTTGTTTCAATTTTCAATTTTGATTGGTGGGTCACTACAGATTTTAGTGAGTTGCTTCATTCAGTATTAATTATGTTTTTCATGAAGTGTTGTTGTCTAACTGCACAATCCTTGCTAGCTTCAGATTTGTTGCATTACTGTATATATAAATGCCAAGTTGGTTTTTTATTTTTAAATTTAGTCACAATCAGATTTTGGGTTGGTTGAATTCTTGGTGATAATATATATTGTAGTGTCTGGGTGAGAATTGGGATTTTGTTTTTGTTGTCTTGTGACTGTTCTGTGAATGGCTTATCTTGCCCACGACCTGTTGCTGAAAGCAATGGCTGTATCAAGTTTGATCACTGAAAATGACATTTTAATTTTCTAGGAGCTATTGTTTTGTTTTGTTTTGTTTTGAATTTTTTTATAATACCATGCCCTTGTTTCTTGTGTTAGAAAATTGAGAAGTGGGGGTGGACCATTGAGTATTCTTTTTTCGCAAGTTGAAGTTGTGGATGTCTGTTGAGTATGAGTGTCTTTCTGTCTTTTCTATTTGGTCCTAGCATGAATCTTCCTCGTGTTTGGCATCATACATGCCAAACCCGTAGACCTTAGTTGCTAACAGTCTAAGGAACCTCATATTTAAATATTAATCTCCTACAACATCGGCAAATCACGATTGCCTTTGCCTGCTTTGGTTTTTCAGAACTTGGTCCTTGAAAGTCTGCTGTATACTATATAAAACTTTCCCGGATTCTACTGCACATTCTTGACTTTTAGATAATGAGGACCAGGAGAGGCAAGCGCTCTGAGGTATGCTGTAGTGCTTCTTGATATAGCCGTTTGATCTAAATTTTGTAATTGAAATCTAATAGTTCTAAAAGACGTGATCTGTGTATGGTTGCAGGCTTTTTGGCCTTCCATTGTGATGAAGAAATGGTTGAATATAAAACCCAGGGCATGTGATTTTAGTGAAGATGAGGTTGAGCCAGAAACTGAAAGTGAAGAAGATGGTACAATTCTTGAATGCTTACCTTTAAAAAGTAGTATTATTTTTGTGTTTTGTGTTACTCAATTTCCGCAATTTTTTCCAGCATATTCTCTTAAAGAAGCAAGAATGGATGAGGATGAAGATCACGCTCCTAAAGCACTGGGGAACCCGGCCATATGGCCAAGTCAGACTTCACGTAATACACGAATTTTGTTTCTGCAATCTTTTTTCCTGTATGGTTTGGATGGTAGTCACTTATTTAGCTATATAATAAGCTCTCAATATTGCATATATAGGTCCTGTTTACATTGTCAGCATCTTTTGCCTTTTACATCATTTTGTTACTTGATGGTTTTGAAGTTTTTTCACTGCCTCATCTACATTTTGTTCCTTTTGATTGCTTGAAACGATTTTTCTAATTTAATTTCCCTTTGAAAAGTAGCTTTGGTTATTAATTCTTGTAAATTCTAAATTTCTATGTTTGCTAATTTTGAGATATCTTATTCCTGATGTTTTTATACATTTTTGTATCTGTTAACACAGTTGTTTCTTCTTAACCGGGATAACCTCATTGACCATTTAAACTGCAAATGTTTAGCATGCATGATTTTGATGTTTTTGTTGATCCAGGTACACCTTCAAAGGGCTATCAGTTGAAACACAGGCGAGGAAAGTCTGAAACTTTGCGTGTCCAGTACATAAACACAAAGGATGTGAGGTTTGGCTTTAAACCAAAGCTGCGTTATCTATGCTTTTTAGCCAACTAACAATGAAAGGCTTGATGTTCTGCGCTTGGTTCATACTGGATTACATTTTGGCTATTTATTATTTGCAGGGTTGCAATCGGAACTTGGAATGTTGCTGGTAGAGTTCCATATGAGGATCTTGATATTGACGATTGGCTTTGTACAACAGAACCAGCTGATATGTACATTATTGGGTGAGTACATCCCACTTTTGTTTGATCCTATTTAATTATGAGTTTCATAATTATTTTAGTAGACAATTAGCTGGTCATTTTGAAATAACAAATCATTACAAGCACTCCAAGGATTTACTTCATAAAGAAATCTCCTGGCATTTAAGGAGGTTTTCGTGTCAAAGTCACTGATATTCATATTGGATTTATTCCTTTTTTGTACAGATTCCAAGAGGTAGTCCCCTTGAATGCTGGGAATGTTTTTGGCGCAGAAGATAATAGGCCAATTCCAAAGTGGGAATCAATTATTCGAAGAACTCTGAACAAATCTACCGAACCTGATAGTAAACATAAAAGCTATAGTGCGCCACCCTCGCCAGTACTAAGAACTTCTTCTGTTGCTGATGCTCTGGAAGATGAGGTTGATTTTCATCCACTGGAGGTGATGAATGATGAGTATGTGGGGGACACTATTGGCTGTGGCTTGGAACAAATTGGATTGAAGAACTTACAGTTAAAAAGAATATATGGTATTGATTGTGACAGCAGATTAGACTGGCCTGAGCGTTCATTAGATGCAACCCCTGTTTACCCGTCTAGTTCTAAATTACGAAGAGTATGGAGCAGTTCTGCAAGAATTGGTTTTGATTGGACAGCGACACCGACAGTATTTAGTCCTAAGAGCTGTGCACTAGGTGGGGGATTGACAAGATCACACCGCAGTTCTGGAAACCTAGGATTAATGTGGATGGAGCAGCAAGAGAAGCCTGAAGCTCTTGGTCGTCTCTCTGATGTTTCGGACAGGTTTTCTGAAGAGGATGATGACTTTTCATTAGAAATTCCGAACGAACAACATGATGATGGGTATACCAAAGATAGTTTAAAGTCGTGCCATAAGTATGTAAGAATTGTTAGCAAACAGATGGTGGGGATATATGTTTCAGTTTGGGTGCGTAAGAGGTTGAGGAGGCACATAAACAATTTGACAGTCTCTCCTGTTGGAGTTGGACTTATGGGCTACATGGGAAACAAGGTAGTGCTATTCTTTCACGCTAGAAGTACATCGACCTATTTGTTAAAGATATTACTTCCTGAATCCTTAAGACCGCATCTGTAATATATCTAACTAAGCCATGGCTAATGATGCAGGGATCGGTTTCTGTCAGCATGTCCCTCTATCAATCACGGCTGTGCTTTGTTTGTTCTCATCTGGCATCCGGTCAGAAAGATGAAGAGAGGCGTAACTCTGATGTATTAGAAATTATAAGACGTACTCGTTTCTCATCTGTCTTTGATGCAGATCAACCGCAAACTATTTCATCTCATGAGTGAGCATTTTCTTATTTTGGCATTCATAATTCCATATACAGATATATGTATCTGTTTCTTGAAGCTTTATCTTCTTATTCCATTTTGTTGGGAGATATGGACCTGGTTAACTAATATAATGGGCATAAGTATGTGCCTCTGCATAGCCAACTAGGAGAAATAGTCATAAGTTCTGGCTTCAGTAAATTTGTCTAGTTTTCTGACTATATGCCATCTTGTTTCTGATTACCATTTGCGCTTCCAACTGTTTGAATGAAACGTGATCAAATGGAAAACGAGAAGAATTAACACAGAACCATTTGACATATGATCACTTGGAGAGCCATTTTGGCTAGAATGTAGATGGTTATTTTTATGCAATTGAATTAATAGAGTTACATCAGAACATGGTCAAGAGATATGAAGAATGTTTACAAGTTTGTGTTTGGTTTATTTTGTGAACAGTCAAATATTCTGGTTTGGGGATTTAAATTACCGTCTCAACATGTTGGACGCCGATGTGAGGAAACTAGTTGCTCTGGAAAAATGGGATGAACTTCTCAACAATGATCAGGTAAGGCTTTTAATCATCTAATTTTGCATGAGTATAGATATACTTCCAAATAATAGGATGACAGTTGGACTTCTAGCAGAGAGAACATAATGACAGTATTTAAAAACCAGAAACAAAAATATGAAGAATTTTCTGTGTTTTAAACCTGAATAATGATGCTTCCTCTTTCTTTCTTTTCATTTTTTTATATTAAATTTATGTTTTTGAAACAAAATCATGCTTTTTTTTGTGATGGAAAAATGTTCAATGGCATCATATGTAATGTGGCAGCTAAGCAAAGAACTCCGCGGAGGGCGTGTATTTGATGGATGGAAGGAGGGCCTTATAGATTTTCCACCTACTTACAAGTATGAAATTAAATCTGATAGATATGTCGGTGGGAACCCTAAAGAAGGGGAGAAGAAGAGATCTCCAGCATGGTGAGTAAAATCTGAAAAAGTGATGGATGCTGATAAACATACACTATTGGACAAGTAGTAAAATTTGGTTTTCCTTTTAAATGTTCTTAACACAAATCATTTTATATGATTATATAATGTGTGCTTATAATTTCAGTTTTAATGACTAAAAATATGAAGTTTGATTAAACTAGCCTCTTTAACTTGACATAACTCCATCAACACTTAAATAAAAGTATACCTAACCATTTTTGCTTTGGCCATGGTGGACAATTTCTTTAATTCGGGAAGTTTATAATACAATTTTTTTTTTCCCGGACAATTACTGTTATGAATAAACCTCATGAGTTCATCTGCTTTATAATCTCTCATCTCTCTGAAGCTAACTTTTGGCTAGATTCTAGTTTTATTCTTATACATCCACAGCTACTTTTATACCAATTACTAATCACATAGGTTGTATGTTGTGCAGGTGTGACCGTATTCTATGGTCAGGAAAAGGCATAAAACAACTTCATTACGGGCGTGCAGAAAATAGGCTCTCGGATCATCGACCGGTTAGTTCAATATTTTCGCTGGAAATTGAAGTTTTGAACCACAAGAAGTTGCAGAAGGCTCTTAATGTCACCCGTGCAGCTGTACATCCTGAAATTTTCCTAGATGAAGTCAGTGAAGTAGAACCGTAGCAGATACCAGGTAATCAAGCAGATCACCCTGAAACTCCCCCGTTACAGTATACTATGCTTCATAGAAATGTGCAGCTGCTGATTAATGTATTTGTACAGTACAGAGTTGTATATAAATTTAGCAACTCAAATTTGTGTCTCAATCAGGGAATTGAAATTCATTATAGAGGTGCTGGAGATTGCTATTTTATTTGGCAAGTGGGTTCCAAGATGCCACTCCAACGGCATCTCAGTCCAGCACTTCAGAGATGTTCAATCAACATTTTTGAGATGATACAAAGGACTAGAAGTGATTTGTGTTACATTATGTTCCACCAAATGTCTGGGATTGTGGGAATAATAAACCCGACTCTCTCAGCTAACATGCATGACAGATAAAATGTATAGATCAAAAGTTATAAAGAATAGTTTTTTTTTTTTTTTTTTCTTTTTCTTTTTCTTTTTCTCTAGAGAATCTGATTCAAATAGTGATCCAGATTGGGTTTAAGGGTTGTGGTTGCCTTGTATATTGGGTCTGTGTACCTTTTTCTTATTATAGATTTTTCGTTTTTGGTATGTTTCTTTCCCCTTTAACCAGGCAGATTTGTCGAACAACTATTTGAAAATTGTATGATGAAATAATGAATAATACAAGAAGCATTTCCCAGCTTGTCTTTCCTTCATTTATGTACTTGTTTGTTAAGCTCCAATTTAGTAAAGCATTATTGTCATGGAGTCCTGTAGCCTTTTGAAAAATGAGACTGAGGAGAAAAAAAAGTCTTACAAGAGAAATGGAAGGTTGTTGAGTTAGTTGCATCAACTTTGATTGATAGCTCCTAAATGAATTCTTTTAAGATAAGTTGGTTTGAAAATTCAGAAGAAACAACAGAAACGGTACGAGAAAACCATCTCAGTATACATCATGTATGGATTATACAAATAGATGACATTGATCCATTCCTCTCCTTCCCTAACCATGGAGCTCGTTATGAAGGTATTGATAGCTTTAGTAGCTTTGGTGTTTCATAGTAGTGGTATTTTCTGCGATGATGGAGATGGACCTTTAGTTCTTGACTACTACAAAGAAATTTGTCCCTTAGCAGAAGAGATTGTGAGGCGTAATGTGGAGATTGCAGTGCGCAGAGATCCTCGAATGGCTGCTTCGCTTCTTCGCTTGCATTTCCATGATTGTTTTGTTCTGGTGTGGACTTCTGATCCTTCATATATCTTCACAATTGCTTTCTTGTAGTTCTTTTCTTTAGATTGATCTGTAATATGTTTGTTTTCTTGGCGCAGGGTTGTGATGCTTCGCTACTTCTGGACAGCTATGGCGGGATAGTCAGCGAAAAGCTAGCTGCACCAAATTTGAACTCTCTGCGTGGATTTGAGGTCATTGATAGGATCAAATATCTTTTGGAGGAGGCGTGTCCATATACAGTCTCGTGTGCTGATATTCTGGCCATTGCTGCTCGGGATTCAGTTGTTCTGGTATATCAGTCTCTCTTATCAAGACTATTATAAATATAAGATACTGAAAGACTCATAGAGAAGCAATGGCTTCAAAAGAAGTTCAAGAAATAATTTCAAATTGGTAACAAAGCTTCTTTCTTCTTCTTTTTTTCATCAGAGAGGTGGTCCAAACTGGCCAGTTCCGCTAGGCAGGAAAGACTCCCTGGATGCAAGCTTCAACGGCGCGAACCAGTTCATTCCTTCTCCCAATTCGTCTCTGGAGGGTCTTATTGCCAATTTTAAACAACAGGGTCTTGACATTGGAGACTTAGTTGCTTTATCAGGTAAGTGCTTGATGCAATGTTTCTTCCTCGCTCAGATCATACTCAGACTTTTCCTACACAGAAAGAACACGTGTTAGGTGAATACCAATGTGTTGCGCTTTATTCACCTCCGGTGTGAGTAAATGAATCAACTTAGATATAGACATGTGTGATCCAAATGAGTCTTTTGAACTGGGTCGTGGGGACCTCAGATGTCTTCTTGCTCGGAATCATTCGGATGTCTTTTGAACTTGGCATCTGTATGTTTTTGTCAACAGGTAGTCACACTATTGGAAAGGCAAGATGTGTAAGCTTTAGGCAAAGGGTATATGATGTGAACTACATAGAACAGTACGATCATCACGAGAGATACACAACCTTTCGAAGGATCCTAGGTTCCATCTGCCCGGAATCCGGAAGGGACAACCAATTGGCTCCTCTGGATTATGTGACTCCAGCTAGGTTTGACAACCACTACTTCCATAATGTCCTGCAAGGAAAGGGTTTGTTGGGGTCTGATAATGTCTTGGTGACACAAGATCAACAAGGAGGGATTCTGAAAAAGGTGTGGGCTTATGCCCATGATGAAGACCTCTTCTTTAATTCATATGTGAATTCAATTATCAAGATGGGAAACATTAATGTCCTAACTGGAAACCAAGGAGAAATCAGGAAGCATTGTAGGTTTGTTAACACCTAGATCTAGATGGTGACTCCAATTTGACATGTTCAATATTGGTTCTTGGGTGATTGCATTTTCTTCTTCTATAGTTTTCTGCAAGGGAGAAAAATGACAATGAAACAATTGTAATTATCATCTTATTACAGTAACTTTGACAATCGGTTGAATTCTGTATTGAAGAAGATATGATTGAAACTAGAATTTATTGTATCCAAGCTTGACTATCTCACATATTTTATCAAAACCAAAATTCTCCTTACAATATGGTTTCCAATTTACTGCAAACTCAAGTTTGTGTAATGTGTAGTTCACTTTGTGTTTTCACCTGGTAATGTTAAATCAACGGCATTTTTTTTCTTTGGTTTCTTGTTGCTGACAAGTAGACAATTTGTTGGTTCATATGACAAGTTTTTCTAAAACAAAAAACGCCTCATTCTGATTGTATATTGAATCTTACATGTAATACTGTTTCGTATCACAAAAATATCAGAGGTACATAATCATACCAATTCACATAAATAAAAACACTCAAAACATAGGTATATAAGTTCCTATAGTACAGCTTCAGTATCCAACATGAGTGCACAGAACACAGAACCCTCCTTGCACTTGAAAGCTATTCACTTTACAATCACAAACACCTGCTATTGAATACAGCTTCCACAACAACAAAAAAATGAAGTAATTAATGTTATCAAACAAAATGCATTTGCAATTCAAATGAAATAGAGAAAGGGCATCAGTTATCAGAGGTTTGGCATCAATGAAATTCAGCCGCAAATTACCCATTTGAATTAGATTCATCACAAGCCCTACTCAGAATAAGTTTTCAAAAAAAATGCTACACATGTATGAGATAAAACAACAATGGCAATCTTGGAAGATCCACAACAAATTCTATGTAGCTCCAAAGATCAAAAACCAAAATTCTCTGGAATCTCAAAGCATAAACTTTCAAAACCAAATAATAACAGGACACAACTCAGTTTCCAAATAGGCATCAGTTCTCCAAGGTGAAAAAGCATCAATGATATTCAGACGCAATATACCCATTTGAAAAATGGGATTCATCACACGCCTACCAGAAATATAAATTTCAAAACTTTGCTCGAAAATTTTATAACCAGCATAAAATCAAAGACCTAGCAAGGCAAAAAAGAACAATTTGAGATGAGAAAAGAGGGGAAATTACGATCAGAACCTGTCGGGATTCAATATAACATCATGTAATCAGTGGATTGACAGACCATTGAATTTCTATCGTCACCTCGTTTTTCCCTCTTCTCCCAAATGGGAATTTCACATAAGAAAAAGAAACAAAATTACATCTTGAAAATAAATTGTGAACACAAGATTCAAAGCTCAGAACTTCTTAGAGGTTTGTGCCGTCATCGACAGACCCAGAAGAGCCCATCTATGGAACACAAGGTTTTTTTCATCATAGCATTGAATCTACGAGAATTTAATAACGAAAACGATGGTAAACTGGAAAGAGGACAGGATTATTTCTAGAATCCATCCCTAAATTCATAGAGAATTGGGAGATAAACTATTATGCCAAGGAAAGGAGGGTTGCTAGAGATGCGCCTAGCTGCAGTACTGGTGATGGGACGAGAGTAATGGAGAGGATGTATCATTATATAGACACGTGTTTTCACAAAGAAACCCTAATTTTCTTCTGGGCCCAAACCCTAATTTTCTTCATATGCCTACCATTGATATGTACCGCACTTTTTTATCTTTTTTTGGCCGTTTAAACTGTAATTCCCGGTAAAATGTATATCAGTTGACTGATATAAAATTATATCAGTTGCAACTTGACAAAGCTAATGAGGTGATGACACCTCATTTAAAATCACATATACCCACCCAAGTGAATTTGGGGGAGCGGAGCGACCCGTCCGGATCCATGATTTTAAATGAGATGTCACCACCTT
>JAYMTK010004099.1:0-11497 GCA_036897405.1 Pelargonium myrrhifolium | reverse complement strand
CAACACGAAAACCTTATAGGGTCGGGTTAGGGTGTTTTCAACCCTAACCCGATTATACCCGACCCGACCCTACTTTTTGCCACCTCTAGTTGGAGTGATGTACATATTTATCAATTAAAATAGGCCAGAGTGCAAATGCACACTTTCCTCAATAAAAAGTATAATCATACAATTTTTAATTTTCCTAAAATAACCTAAATAAATAAAATATTAAATCCTAATCTAAAATATTGTTCTAGCCTCCATATCATCTGTCTGCAACCATTCTTCAATCTCATCTCTCTACAAAAAGTCAAGTTCATTACGATATTCATGTTTAAAAAAAAAAAAAAAATATTGTCTTTTTACATCCAAAACAATAAATGAAGTTTTGTATATTTCAGAAACTGACCCCAAAACGCAATAAAGCTTCCCTTACAGGTTTCAGGCTCCAGCAACCATGGCGCAGATCGGATCCGTCGAGTTTCGGAAACCCTAAATCTCTCTCAATTAAGCTCTCTTTCGCTCTCTCTAGCTTCCATTTCTGCACTTTCAGGTGACAATTAACCTCTTCTCGATCTCTTCTATCAAATATTTTATCGTTAATTTCGATCTGTATCGACCGAATCTACATGCATTTGCTTTTCAATTCCGTATATAATTTTCCATGACTTTATCAATTAAATCGAAGATTTCTGATGGGTAATTGTTAAATTCGGCGTTCTGGAATTCGCATCCCCGAATTTAAGATTGTTAGGGAATTTGGGGGAAATTTGGATATTCTGTCTGATTTTCGTAAATTACAGTAACATTGAAATATGATCTGTTCATGAACTGGGTAATTTGGATATGATCTAAATTTGGGATTTTATTGGTTTTCGTAGTTTGTATAAATTGTGTCATTGTCATATGTTGCAGTGGGTTCATATATAGCTGAGAAGTGGTTTAGTAAAGATGGTGAAGCTGACAATGATTGCTCGAGTTACTGATGGTCTCTTGTTAGTCGAGGGACTTGACGATGGGCGTGATATGAAAGATGCCGAGTTCTACAAACACCAAATCAAGGCTTTGTTCAAGAACCTGTCGAGAGGCCACAATGAGTCTTCGAGAATGTCGATTGAGACCGGTCCTTACATCTTTCAGTATCCTAGTGCATGTGTTTTGCGGATAATTAAGTGCCGTCACATTTAAAATGTTGTTGTTTTTATATTGTTGATTGCTTTGATTTCTTATACTGATAATGTTTTTACCGATGCGGTTCTTTTAGGTAATCCCTATTAGAGCATCTTCGATGCTTAGAGTCTTTTGAGGGTACTAAGAGATGGTGTGCCTAATGGCTTAGCGGTCTCTTTAGTTTTTACTTGCAATTCTTAGCACCTACTATAATGGGAGCTAAGAGGAGAGAGTGTGAAATTGTGGGGCTTAGCATTGGGTGCTAAGCTTAGCATCTCTCCTTAGCACCTCCAACTCCAATGCTTAGCATTTCTATTAAATGGGTTTTAAGATTCTTAGAGCCTATCTTAGCATCTCTTGTAGATATGCCCTTAGATTTAGGGTCTCTTTCTTATGGTTATTGCTCACTGCCTAGCACTGAAGCACTCGAGTTACTTGTCTTATACTACTTATGTTTGATATCAAATGTCTTTTTAGAGTTTTGCACACAAATTAAGAAGTTGTGTAAAATGACATAACCTCACTTGGTAGTTTTTGCATTCATTAATTATTACTAGCATTAGTGATAAGTATTGTACTTAAGAATAAAAAGAAGGGCATTGTTGGAAAATGGGGTGATTTTTTGTCTTCAAAAAGTAGAATGACATATTTTGAAACAAAATTTGCTTTCTAGAAAGACATTTAATATGAAACAGAGGTAGTATATGACAACAGGTATCACCGATAGCTCGCCTACTTCTAAGTAATTTGGTCGTCTATATTTTTTATCTGCAATATAATATAGTCTAGACGATAGCACTGTAAAATGTGTGAATATACATATTGACTTTGGTAATTTATGGTTTCTTATGTCCTGCCCTTGTGGCGGTACCTCAAGGGCCCACCCAACTTATGCTGATGCATCTTGCTACATTCTCTGTTAATTGTGAATTAAGAATATGAGACATTACTTTTTGTCTTTGGCTAAGCCAAACCAGTGAAATCTTGACACCTCATTAGAATTTTATCCATACTCACCCCAATGAATTTGTGGGAGTGGAGCGACTCGCGGGTCCAAGTTTTAATGAGATGTCATAACCTCATTGATGGCTTAGCCTAAGCCAAATAGCTCTTGGCTTAGCTCCCTTGCTCTCTTTTTTACTTTATAATTCTATGTCAAACTTTTGTTATTAGCAGTTTTGTTTGGAACTGCGCCCGAATCCCATTGCTACCTTGACGCATATTCTCAGTTATATTATAGAAGGCCGAGTTTGTTACTTGACGATGTGTGATCGTACCTACCCTAAGAAACTTGCCTTTCAGTACCTGGAAGACCTCAAGAATGAATTTGAGCGTGTCAATGGGGCCTTAATTGAAACTGCTGCCAGACCTTATGCCTTTATCAAATTTGGTATGCCTCAGTTCTCAGTTCATTTTATTTGTAGTTGAACATTGTAGCTTGTTCTTTTACTGAGTTTGATCTGTATTTACCTTTTGTGTTTGAAAGATACATTCATTCAGAAAACAAAGAGATTGTACCAGGACACTGGTACCCAGCGGAATATTGCAAAGTTGAACGATGAACTCTATGAAGTCCACCAAATAATGACTCGCAATGTGCAGGAAGTTCTTGGTGTGGGTGAAAAGTTGGACCGTAAGATTTCCTCTTATTTTCAGAGATATTTTGATTTAGCCTTTTTTTTATTATAAGCTATTGTTCTATTATGATCTCAATAGACAATAATGCATTATTATGATCTCAAACATAAACTAGTGTTGTATGCAGCATTCATTATGTTAGCGAGTCTGCATTTGTTCTTCACTAAGGATTAAGGAGAAGTTAGTTAGTTTTGTATGTTTACTCTTCTATCCGTATGCATACGTGTTGTAACAAACTTAAGGGATATTAACCAACTTATTATAGGGCCACTTTAGGTAATTTATGCAAAACTTAGCTTAAGACACTTATTTTGGGACAAAAATGCAAGTGAAACATGAAACTTATTTTGGGACGGAGGGAGTATGAAGTTTGAGTTTGTGATATCAAATTATATGATGTGGAAAAAATCGTATAGTTGTTTAGTTGTATCACATCCTGGTTTTATTATAATGCTTTTTTGCCATCAAATTAATTGGATTCGCTCTGTGATCTTTTCTTCTTATCAATAATTATAATAGATGTGATCCTCTCTCTTTCTTTGGGCTAATTGATTCCATATTTTTCTCTTTTACTTGCAATACACTTTCTTATGAAGCTCTTCGTTATCAAAGTATTATTTGTTTTTACATTCAGAGAATCTCTCTATATTTCAACTGTGCAGAGGTCAGTCAAATGTCTAGTCGGTTAACCTCAGAATCTCGTGTATATGCTGACAAGGCGAGAGACTTGAATCGACAGGTTAGTTCCTATTCATCTATGAAGATTAAATTTCATGTGGAAGACCCAATTTGGTCCCCAAATTTTTATTTAACCCAAAATTGTCCTGAACTTTCGTGTTTAGACCCAATTTGGTCTCTAAACTATCAAACGGCAAAGACCATTTTGGGTTAAAAAAGGTTTAGGGACCAAATTGGGTCCAAGCACGAAAGTTCATGGACCAAGTTGGGTCTTTTGGTTGTAACTTGTGACAAAGTTATCTAAAAGCACACATTTCACTAGTCTTGCTCCAAAATGTCTTTAAAGATTTAAATTTGTCTTACACAATATTGATTTTGATCGTATTTGATAGAAGCCTTGGAGTTGAGTTCAGTATTATATGATTTTCTTAGCAGTCTCTTGATTTAAGGAGTCACTTGTGTTAACCATCTTTTTACTTAGTTGCGTGCTGGTCTAGATTTATCTGTTTTTCACGCAACAACATCCTAGATTAGTGGTTAAGGTTCAGCTGATAATTTTCTTACACGACTTCGCATTTTGCTTGTAGGCTTTGATTCGAAAGTGGGCTCCTGTTGCAATTGTCCTCGGAGTCGTGTTCCTTCTCTTCTGGGTCAAATCAAAACTATGGTGATTCGTTGACATTGTTCGACCCTGTTTCTCTGCACTGATGTGGCTACTCATGGAACGTTTACATCGACATCAGTGAATTCAAATTCTGCGACTGATTCAAGAAAAGATTTAGATCATGTTTGAGTTGGACAAATTGACTGGAAATCAGAAATAGACTTATTTCATACACCAGATTAAGTAGTTGATACACATTTTTCATGTCATTGTATACATTTTCATTAAGCAACTCTCTATCAATTCGGCTTTGCTGCAATTGAAAGTTGAGAGTGCAGTATATTGTTTTTGTGTACTTTTTTGATCTCACATCCCCTTAAAATTATCCATCTTTTCACTACTTGCTTCTCTTAAAATTATCCATCTTTTCAAGAATGTAATGTGATTTGAACCAAAAGTTGAGAGTACAATATTATAGGGCAAATTACATATTGCGACTTGGCTCCATTTGCAGATAGATCCATGTACTCTCATTTTTCTCGTTTGTTCGTTATTTTTCAAAATACCCATTTTACCCTCACTATCGCTACTTTTTTCGGTTCTTTTCGATAACTACATATGACCTGTTTTATTTTTCAAAATACCCGTTTTACCCTTACTATCACCATAAGTTGTACACGAAGCTAGTTATTGCAAAGAAAAGTTTATAGAGCTATCTGCAATCGGAGTTAAGTACTATAAGATACGAAAATTTGTGAAAAGAAGGAACAAATATTCTGGTGCACAATACAAGCTAGTAAATCACACTAGTATTTCAATTTACACATACAGATTCAAACACAGAAACCGAGATGTGAAAACCGGAAAAACTCGATGATGATCGATATAGTCTTCGTTTAAGAAATTTTTTGTACACGAATGCTGCATGTTTCTGCGCCTAACGGCAAATCTGAGAGCAGAGGCTCTGCATCTGAGTAGTTGTTGCATTTGACAGCATATACACTCCACTTTTGCCATTTGTTGAGCATGTGATGTTGAGTTGGTTCCCAAATTGGCTGGACTGCAAAAAACACAACATATTGAATCACTCTGGCAACAAATTTATCAGTAAAAAACTATATGCTTTTGCATTTGAACAATGTTGTTTCCACAAATAAACCGGGTCATTGGTACGAGGAATGCTTACAGTACACGATGCAGCTTCCGTGTTGCAGCTCCATCGCGAAGTAGGGACACAGGACATGTAATGGCACCAAGAACAATGATCATTCGCATCAACTCCGTTGAGGAGCAACACGAGGCCAACGGTTAATCTGTCAAAAATTCAAAATTAGCATAATGTTTTCAATTTTAGCTGCAGAGTCGATATAGATTTTCGGAGACTCACCCAACAATGAGAAGGACTAGAGACACGATCCAAAGGACGAACTGGTACGTCTTGTATTTGGATTTAGCTGAAGCTGAAGCATACCCGGGAGGGGTGTATCTCTGACTAACCCATCCGAACTGGGGGCGGATTAGTAGCACAAATCCTAGGAGAAAACCCGAAACGAATCCTCCAATGTGGGCAAAGTTGTCGACATGTGGGAGGATTCCCACGGCCAAGTTGATCACAATGACGATCACGAGGGTGAGAAATGCTGCCATCTAAAACACGAGGAAGGAAACTGTAAGACAATCGGACCTGACTGCATAACTCAATATGAAATTAGCGTTTTTGTGTGTACCTTATTGGCATACATAGTCCAATTAGTGATGAGTTCGGATAACATGCTTCCCAGCAATCCGAAAAGAGCGCCAGAAGCACCAACGGAGATATTTGTCTGGATAAAAAGACCCGAAAACAGACTCCCACCGAATCCAGAAATCAAATACACCAACCCCACTTTCACTGTAAAGCAAAAACACGAGAATTGAGCATCTAATGGTAAACCCACAAACCGATTTGTTTACACGTTTAGAAGTCTCATTGACAGAAAAGATAACTCCGGAAAAGTGTGAAGCAGTGAGGCAAAAGAAAAACTGAATAGAAAATCTTAGAAAACCAATGAATCATATTGGTTTCACGCCACATTGGTCAAGCAAAAAGCAAACTAAGAATGTATGCACATAGCAACCTATAGTACCGGGTGGTTATGGCACTACACTCCACATGAAGATGAACCGAGCCAAAGCACATTAAGATGCCAAAACAGGACACAAAACCAAAAATTATGGTAGCGTTTGGATTAGAATTCTTGATTAAGAATGACAATCAAGAATCAGAATGGAAATGAGATTCTCATTGTTCATGTTCGGGTTATGATTAGAACTTTTTGGCCATGACAATGGCTCTAGAATGGAAATCTCATCCCCATTTCCATTCCCGTTTTTTGCATCCAAATAGTATCTAAGATGTTTTACAGTTTCACACTGGTTTCTAAACATATTTTATTGTTCTAAATTCTAAAGGTCGGATATGAGTTTCTCTGCATAGCCCTTGACTTAATTTTCTCTGATATTAGTTCACTGAAAGCTTCTGTTTAGAGTAAAACACGTCAAAATGCAAAAAACTGAAGTTACAAAGCCACTGAATCACAAACACACTCGATCTTGTATCTTTCCTAGTTCTAAGCATAACCACATCTAAACCGATTGAAGATTGACAATCACAATTTTCAAAGTTTCGAATGTTGATTTTCTGATGGATGCATAAACAGAGATATCGAAGCAAGTTTAAGGAACATACCAAACCCAAATTCACGCTCAAGCCGGAGTCCAATAACCAGAAGACTCAACATATTAGCCAATAAATGAAAAACGCCTCCGTGTAACCACATGCAGGAGATCAGGCGCCACCCTTGGTCTCCATGGACCACTTTAGCTACATCTAGAGCTCCCAACTTCTGTAGCCTGAAGCAATATAGTATATACACGTAAGTATAAGCACAAGAACGGTTGCTTGAGAGCATCATAAACATAACAAAGCTACCTCAACATCAATTAGCAAAAGAAATTGAAAATTCACATCAATGACTCACCCAAGTCCTAACCCAAAATCAAGCACAGTTGCATAAAAACGTCATAAACCTCAAATTTATAATGAAAACTGATTCAGGCAAGGATTGTAAGAACCCAAAATGAAGTACAATTACTTAAAAACATCACGACCCTAAATTTTACAAATCCAAGCAAGGAAATTGGTAAGAAACCGAAATGAAACACAATTGCTTCAGAACATCATAAAACCATTTCAACAACCAGCAGCAAAACAACGTGAAAAATCGCATCAAAAGTTGATCCTAGCAAGCAAATTGGTAAGAACCCAAAATCAAGCACAGTTGCTTAGAGCACCATGAAGCCATTTCACCAGAAACCAACAAAACAATTTGAAAAACCACATTGAAAATCAATCCAAGCAAGCGAATTGGTAAGAACCCAAAATCAAGTACAGTTGCTTCAGAACATCATAAAAACCATGTCATCAGCAACCAGCAAAACAATTTGAAAAATTACATTGAAAATTGGCCCAAGCAAGCAAATTGGTAAGAATCCAAAATCAAGCACAGTTGCTTCAGTCCTCAGAACATCATAAAACCATTTCAACAGCAAACAGCAAAACAATTTGAAAAATAACATTGAAAATCAATCCAAGCAACCAAATTGGTAAGAACCCAAAATCAAGCACAGTTGCTTCATAACATCATAAAAACCATTTCATCAGCAACCAACAAAACATGAAAATCAATCCAAGCAAGCAAATTGGTAAGAACCCAAAATCAAGCACAGTAACTTAGAACCACATAAAGCCATTTCACCAGAAACCAACAAACCAATACGAAAACCCACTTTAAAAATCAATCCAAGCAACCAAAAATCAGAGCTTTACGTAGCCATTTCACCAGCAACCAGCAAAACAATATGAAAAAAACACATTGAAAATCAATCCAAGCAAGCAAATTGGCATGAACCCAAAATCAAGCACAGTTGCTTTAGAACATCATAAAAACCATTTCAACAGCAATAAAAATTTATCCAAGCAAGCAAATTGGTAAGAACCCAAAACCAAGCACAGATACTTAGAGCACCATAAAGCCATTTCACCAGAAACCAACAAAACAATCCAAGCAACCAAATTGCTCAAAACCCAAAACACCCAATCCAATAAAAATCAGAGCTTTGCGTAGCCATTACACCAGCAACCAGCAAAACAATATGAAAAAACACATTGAAAATCAATCCAAGCAAGCAAATTGGCAAGAACCCAAAATCAAGCACAGATGCTTTAAAAAATCATAAAAACCATTTCAACAGCAATGAACATTGATCCAAGCAAGTACAGTTGCTTAGAGCAACATAAAGCCATTTCACCAGAAACCAACAAAACAATCCAAGCAACCAAACTGGTCAAAACCCAAAACACCCAATCCAATCACTCAAAACCCCAAAAAAATCAGAGCTTTACGTGGTCGACGAAGGACCCAAAAGAGGGTTCTCTTTGAAGGGCTGAAACGAGAACCGACCCAGAAACCGAGCAATGCAAGAAACCGAGTTCTTAGGACAGTCGTTGACGAACATAGTGATAACAAACAGAACCGTATTGGCGACCACAAAAGCAGGCAACAACCAAGGAACCCATTTCTTAAAATGCTTCACTTCATGAAACACAACCGGACTCGGAGAGGTCACCGGAGGCAAGTCCACGGCCACCGGATGTATCATGCTCCGGCCACTCCGGCTCCGCCGCGAATTGACCCTAATGTGGACTTCCGGCGGAGCAGCCTGGCCTATGGAGGACGCCATTGAAATCGAACAGTAAAAAAACTAGAGATTGAGCCAAATTGATTAAAAGCTTGAAGCTTTAAAACACAGAAGGCTAAAAATGGTGAATTTGAGGTTGAAGAAGGTGATTTAGTCAACGATTGACAACTGGGTTCGCCGACAGGTGGCGGCGGCTAGCTAATTCGTGGAGGTTAATGATTATTTTAGTCGCAAAAAGGTGGTTACTCTATGTTTGTACGAGAGATTTGTATCGTCATTTTAACGCGTAGACACTGTTTTAGTGAAGTCGAAAGAGTCCTGATTTTATAACGTACTAATTTTGGAAAATTTTGTGTTTTTTTTTGTTTGTTTTGTTTATGAAGTTCATGAGTGTGGTTTAGTTGGTAATTGTTAACCAACTTACTAACCAATTTGTTCTTCAATTCTAAATGGTTGGATTAGTTGATTTATGAGCTTAGAGAAATATGGATGGAATTTTGTGAATGAGTAAAATGTATATTAGTTGACTGATATAAGGTTATATCAGTTGCAACTTAACAAAGTCAATCAGGTGATGACACTTCATTTAAAGTCACTTATATCCACCCAAGTGAATTTGTGGGAGCGGGGCGACCTGTCCGGATCCATGATTTTAAATGAAGTGTCATCACCTTATTAGTGCAACTGATATAACTTTATATCAGTCAACTGATATATATTATACCCTTTGTGAATTTATCAATGCATAATTATTATGTGAGTAAAATGTATATCAATTGATTGATATAATTTTATATCAGTTGCAACTTAACCAAGCCAATGAGGCGATGACATCTCATTAAATTTCACTTATACCCACCAATATGAATTTATGGGAACGAAGCAACCAGTTTGGATCCATGATTTTAAATAAGGTGTCATCACCTTATTAGTGCAACTGATATAAAGTTATATCAGTCAACTGATGCCCATGTTATTATTATTATATTTTTGGTTTTAACCGTGTGGTTTTTGCAGTGGGCCCGAGATCAACACTTTTAAGTCATATGACACTCAGAGTCGGATAAAAATAACAATACTATGAATTTGTATAAGTTTATCAGTGTAAAAATATGCAGGCAACTTACGTGTAACGAATGCACATAAAACGTAATGTTTGTCGAAGTTTATTCATTCTCACTCATTAGCTTATAAGTAAGTAAAACTAATGAATATTTTTTCCCACTTTATTTATTTGATAAGTAGGTAATTGTTTCGCTATAACTTTTTTGAAAAATTGTACGAGATCAATGTAAAAATATCTCAAATAAGATATTTGAAATCTAATTTACGAATTCTTCGTTAGTCTGGTCAAGTAAAAATAAAATGATATAAATGTCTTCTTGTTGGACAAATCAGTAACTACTATTGTCATTGTTTACAAACTAAAAATCCAGAGAACGTGTACTCCTAATTTAATTTTACTGGCTCATAAGCTCTGATTACGAGTTATTCCAAATTTTTCTAAAAATGTAAAACTCTTAATTTTGAAGCAATTTGATTTTGAGTCATTTAACCAATGCAAACATAATCCAACTAAAAATCTTGGTAAAAACATATTTGAACTTGTAAAATTTGTGTTCTAATTAGGTTTTAACCATATTTTTTATATATAGTATAATAGGCTCATCATTGAATTATAAAAATGAGAGGTTAATAATAGTTTACACCAATAATTTAATATAGTGCGTAAAACAAAACCAAGCATGGTGGGTATTTTATTATTGAGGATTTGGTAACCTATCCTCATCTAACATTGAATATACAAAATTTGCCTAATAATTGGTCAAAAAAGCCTAATCCATGACATGCACATGCACTCAGTCAAAGCTTCTAGTTTCAAACCACATACCATTTCATTAAAAAAAAAAACATTTGATATGTTTTGTACAAAAAAGAAAAAAGAAAAAAAAAAACTAATTAGGCCCATTTTCTTAGTTATGGGCCTTTAGTTGGGCCTCAGTTTGAGTGTAATGGACTTTGGACCCAATTACCTAAATGGACCTTTTGACAAACAACTTCATTTTAGTCATGGACTGAAGTTTACAAAATAAAATTGGGTTGGGCCTTCAATTAGTTTTAGAAATAAGGTTTATTACGGTTTATTACTACCATGTACTATATCCCGTTTGTACTTTACTAAACTACCAAATTAATTATTCACTACTTTATATTTTCCAAACCTTTGCAAAAATGTCTTCTGTCAGTTAAGTGAAGAAATGACGAAAACACCCTTGACATTTCATAAGTGTAGGGCAGCGAAAATGTTAAAAGTATGAAATATCAGGTTGTGAAATGTTAGAAGTATGAAATACCTAGTAGCGAAATGTTAGAAGTGCAAAAAGTAGGGTAGTGAAATGTTATGGACATTATCGTCTTTTCAACACTTAACTGACGGCATGTAGACGATAGATCTTTTTGCAAAGGTTTGGAAGGTAGAAGGTAATGAATAGTTAATTTGGTAGTTCATGATAGCGAATTGCAAATGGGTGTTAGTACAACTGTACAAGACATTGAACTGTTATTAATCCTTAAAAATATTACTAATTGATGCGGCTTAAAATTCTGGTTGCCACGTCAAGATCTGTACGTCGTCGTATTTGGCTTTCTGGTCTTCTTCTCCAAGTCAAGGTCAAAGTCAAGGAA
>JAYMTK010004098.1:0-11499 GCA_036897405.1 Pelargonium myrrhifolium | reverse complement strand
GAAACGTGCGAGTTTGCAATGATTTAGGGGTCAAAAACTAGTACAAAATACTAGTTGTCAGCAGTGCCATCCTAAGGTTGGGCATAAGGCTTATAGCTGACGTTGTCCTTAGGATGGGCATAACGCCTATGGCCGTCACCATCCTTAGGACGGGCGTGTGTCGCGTGGCTTGACTTTCATCCTCAGATGGTTGCGTGGTCAAGATGCGTCCTCTTTATCAGGAGTTCAAACTTTTATATGATGAAGGTAGTGCCCATCGACAGACGTGCGCTCTGACTCTTAATAGACTTAGTCACTCCATTGATTGGTAACCAAGCTACGAGGAGGCAATGCTCCTTTCCCTGTTGGATCCCCTCCAAGGAACATGTTATTAGGTTGCCTGGCTGATTCCACACCTGATTCTCCACGAATAACTCAATCTCATTCAAGGATTATGGTTGCGGGTTGCGTAGCTGATTCCACACCTGATCCCCAACGATCGTCTCAATCCCTTCCCAAGATTATGCTCGCATGTTGCGTGGTTAATTCCACGCCTGACCCCTGACGAGTAACTCAATCCCTTCACGGGATTATGCTCGCAGGTTGTGTGGCTGATTCCACACCTGATACGACTGTCTCAATCCATTCCAAGGATTTTTTTTTATCTATCTCAAATGCGTCCATCCTAAGGGCGAGGCATTTCCGAGACGATCCCTCACAACGATCTTGTTCGGTTGTCTCAAGTGTACCATCATAAAGACGGAACAACATGAAACTGTCTCTCCCAAAGATCTTGTTCGGTTTTTTCATGTGTGTCATCACAAAGACGACACAACATGAAACGATCCCCACTCAAGATCTCATTTGGTTGTCTCACGTGCGCCCATCCTATAGATGGAGCAGCGCGAGACGATCCCCGCTCAAGGCTTTGTCTATCTTTCTCATATGTGCCCGTCTTAAATGACTGATCAGCGCGAGGTGTTCCTCGCATGGGACCGTGGAGTTTCGGACTCGCTCCACGTTTTTGCACTCCTCATGTACGCGAGCCATTATAGCAAGGTAGCTTGAGTTGCTCTTTCTGCAGGAACATGGAGTTTTAGACTAACTCCACGCCTTGTAATTCTCAAGTGCACAAGTCGTTATAGCGAGGTAACATGAGTTGTTCTTTCTACAAGAACATAGAACTTCAGACTCACTCCATGTCTTGTCTTCTCTATGTGGGTAGATGATCTTTTACTTGTGCACGAAAATTTGAAGGAAATTAACTTCTTAATTTCTTTTGGATAATGTGTTACAAGAGTTTGCATTATCTCCTTTGCGGGAGCGAGCTCTTGATATCTACTTGAGATTTTTTTCAAGATCTCCTTCTAGGCTCTCTTCTTGCGAGATGGTAAGTGGGATCGCGATGGCCCCGGGCTGCGAACTAGTTTCGTGCCTTAGGGAATGGATGTCAACACTACTATTATTTATCGTGTTGAAATTGTGTGATCATTAATGGCTAGGAGAAGCTTTGGACTTGCTTATTCGAATGATAGGGTGGGATTTAGCACGGTGATGCGAAACGACGCGCTATCTCTCTCTTGAGATGATGCCTCTCCCATGATGGGAAATTTGGTGCATCTTTCCAAGTCATATCTTTTATCGTAGATAGGACTTGGGTCTTGTTCTTCCTCATCTTGCTGTTGGCCTAGAACGTAAGGAGGAATGAGCGCCTCCCTACGCTCTTCTGGTTTGTGAGAACGCCACTCTTTGTCAAAGATGCGACGCAGGACGTAGGGAGGATCGTGCCTCTCTCCACGTTCTCGTTCATCTTAGATTGGGCTAGGGACGTAGAGAGGAATAAATCTCTTTCCACCTGTCTCTTCTTATTGCTGCTGACCTGGAATGTAGAGAGGAATGAGCGTCTCCCTATGATCTTCTTCTAATTCTCCTCCTGGGACATAGAGAGGAATGAACTTCTCTCTGTGTGCCTCTTCATCCTACTGTTGACCAGGGATGTGGGGAGGAATGGGCATCTCTTTGCACTTTTCTTCTAACGCTCTTCCTGGGACGTAGAGAGGAATGAACTTCTCTCTACGTGCTTTTTCATTTTGCTATTGGCCAGGGATGTACTCAGGTTTAGGTCTCTTCCAAATGTTTCTTCCACGGCGAGGTGCATTCTATAACTGAAGTCTTTGGCTGATTGCTTTAGAAAAATAATTGGTTTTAGTTGACGATCTCATCATTCCTCCTCCTCCAAGAGAGTTTGAAACCGAAAGGACCAGTCTTTCTTTTAACTGGAGTGGCGCTAAGGCTTGGGCGGCCTTGAGGGCCTCTCAGGCCTTCATACGCCCCAACTCTCTCCTAAGGTATCCTTCCGCTCGGAGGTCTTAAGAACCTTTATGCGGGAGGTCATGTTTAGTCTTGTCTAGTGATCTCCTTTGTTGTTGCGCGAGGCGGTTGATCTTTGCTGGTCAGGACCCTTGTTGCCAGTAGATGGTAGGGCTACATCCTTGCCAGATATTCTGTTGTCTTCCATTGAGTTTGTCTGGCGGTTAGGATAACTTGTTGGAATGACGGCTTTCAAATCGTTCACGGCAATGAAACCAATTGATTTGACTCTTTTTTATGTTGGTCAAGTCAAAGGGTGATACGATGTCGTCTGATATTCTTTTCCAATGCTAAGGTAGGTGGAACGGGTCATGCTTGTATGGTGCATGATCCAACTGTGAGATCGGGGCGGTCCGGTCGTGACTTGTCACCTGCGTACAGAACGCACCGTTAAGCGGAGACCCAGATGTGTGTCTGGGAGACCGCCTCTGGCGTGAGAATGAGTTCTACACACAAAGAGATTATAATATAATCAATGATCGAATTTTCACAGTTCGTATGGTATAATTCAAGGAACGTACGAAGAACTCGATGAACACGCAATGAATACGAAGAATACTTGAGTGGTTTTCGTATTCTGGAAGATCGTATTCAAATGCTAAATTGACCGAACTTTTTACCTTTGACTCAGGATCCCTTATACAATCCACGAGTTTATCTGACACGTGTCGCGCTTTGATTTACTGATGTCGAGGTGGGACCTGCGGGTCTTTTTGTCTTTTCCCTCGGCCGCTTGCTGGTTCTACTCGCCAGCAGGCCGACTTGGCTCTTTTTACTCGATCTTCTGCTGATTCCACTCGTCAGGAGACCGACTTACTCTCAGCTCGCTGAGCTATGTTGTTTCTAAGTTTGCGTTCCCCGCTCGACTTACTATTTTCGGGCCTTTTCTCCCTTGACGGAACCTCGGGCTTAATTTTTACCCTATCTCCAGCTACGCAGACAAGTGGGCGTGTGCATGAATAGGCGAGGGCGCACCGTGCTAGGAGCGCGGACGTTCTAGGGGTGGGCACTAGCTGCCTCAACAACAGGCGAACAGATGATAGGCCAGGGATGGGCGCGTCCGTCCATCAGTGACATGCGGGTACATGGGCACGGCTAGGAGGGAGGACGAGCGCATCCTTCTGCCAGTGATAGGCGAGTGCATGGGCGCGCGACTTGGAGGGATGACGGGCGGCGAAGGATGAAGGATGTAAAAAGGTGACTTGGAGAGGACAATTGAAAAGGTGAGTTGCAGAGGTGAGTTAGAAAGGACAATTAGAGAGGTCAATTGGAGAGGAGAGATATAGATCGGAGATGGAGAATCGGGGGAGTGTGTTTGGTTGTTACAAGACCATTTGAGAGGGGGAATAGTGTTAGAAAGGGGCTAGCCAAACTAGTCCTAAGGTAGGAGGACCAAAAGTGAGAGAACTAGTTTGGTTGGGACAATATTGTGTGAGAGGGAGAGAGGGGCGAAATTATGTCTAGCCAAACAAAGCATAAGGAGGGAAAATAGTGGCCATGGTCCGTTTGGATGGATCCAAAGGACAAGATAGATGGATCGGAGCTAAAAATAGGAAAACCAAACAAGGCATAAGGAGGGATGGAAGGGGACACGTGGCAGGCCCAAGAGGCGCCTAGTGCGTGTGGGTCTGGCACAAGTCCCTTCTTCGTTCGTTTTTTTGGCCATTTCGAGTTGGTTTGTGGTCTAATTCGACTTCCGTTTAGACCGTCGTGCTCCTTGTATTTTTCTCTTCAATATGTGTACAGTGATGAATATATTTTGAGGTCTCGAAATTTGGACCCCTTTTGGCGTTGTTAGATCTTTAACTGATCTGAAATCTGATTCAGACTTGCTAAAGAGGCTGAAAACTGTGAGTGAGCGTGCCACACCTCACTATCTAATTGGTCAGAATATTTACGATTTTTCATGTTGAATCGTACACAAATCACTGCAACTTTGCTTGTTATATATCCTTGAGAAGAGAGCAATAGTGCACACAGCATATTATATATATATATATGTCAAAAAAAAAATATATATATATATATATGTGTATATATATATATACATATATGTATATGTATATCCTGTAATAAGGCTAAAACAAACTACCATGTCCATGCATATGTCTACCATATTTAATTTGCAATGACAATAAAAACACACAATTCTCAACAGAAATGACATTCAGTTTGAAATGGTCATGCTAAAGATAGTAATTCCTTATACATATAGTTGAAGTTGATGAAGTACAAATTCACTCAACAAAGCAAAATGAAAAGAAAAAACACACCCAAACAATCAGCTTACTTTGTATAAGAAAAAAAAAAAAACAAATCAATTTCTAACTGCCAAATTCTACAAGCAAACAGCACTAGAGAACTAAGTGCAACTAGAGCTGACAATTTGCATCTGAATCTGTTAGGTATCCGACACCCGACCCGAAGTTCATCGGGTCGGGTTAAGGCCGAGCAAGGTAAACCGCAAAAACATTGCATTTTATGCGTAAAACCCGACCAGATCTAACCAGAAGACCCTATATGGTCGGGTATTGTTAGCGTTCAACAATCCGAACCCGACCCAAATGTGTTGTTAAATATTGGGCCTAAACTATTTGCATCAAGGAAGCTAGCAGGGGTATTCATAAATTGGGCCTCCAATATAAAAATGCTGCATTGAAATTTGAAACAGAGTAATGTGTCTGTTTGTTAAGATTATATATGTGTATGGTAACGCTGCAATGGCGGGTTAGGATACGAGGGAGGAGAGGGGATGATTCCAGATTTGTGATGTGCCCATTATCCACTTGTGTCTCAATCCTTAAAAAGGTGGTTCCTTTGTTCAATCCTTTTATTTACATATACTTACAGTAGTAACATATACACAACATGATATATCAATCTTTGCTGATCCTGCTTATAACCTAACATTATAACTCTACTTTGTTTTGCAGCACCTAACACCAAGTAATCAAAGCTTGCTTTCCCTCTGGCCCTCAATTTCATCTGGTAGGTTAAACAAAAAAATGTCATTTATACAACTGTTCAAATATTAGTTGTTGATACATATAAATTCTTTAGCATTTCCTAAATCATTTTGATAAACAAGGCTGACAAGGGAATAAAAATCTTAAAGATTGGCGCTTGGCTATTTTAAAGATTCATTATAAATTGTGATGATTGATGACTTGATCTTGATCCTCTGTACATCTTTAAAGCCCATTTCTCTGATTCCAAATCCAAAAATGACACCCTTAATTAGTTTTACATGTTTGGAATTTATGAGCCTACTGATAATTGGATCAGATACTAAAAAATGCAGCCAAATGCTAAATTTGGACATTTTTTTTCATTGCATAATTTGTCACAACATCCCCATCGTCGTGTCAGTGATGGTAAGTTGTGATCACTGGGCCTTTTTTGTCAATAACAATCCCTTTCACTCCAGAAGAAGAAAACGGCCCAAAATGATCTCTTACTCTAATAGGTCAGTCTAAGCAAATCATAAGTTAAGGTTTGTTTAGTTTTTATTATGTGATTTCAATGTTACTAATATGTAATGTATGCAGGTTATAGAGAGGTGGGTGCCTCTTTCTGTAACATTTCGGATGGCTCATGATGATGCTCTTGCAAGACAGTCATTGAAGTCGAAGTTGTTGGATCATTCTCATTCTCCTTCTCATTTGAATGAACAGAACGCCATACGGAGAAAAAATTATGACCACAATATTGGTACTTCCTCAGGCAATCACAAGTTCATTCCTTCAGAAAACAAAAGTTACCCGGAACCATATAGCTTACGCCCTGACTCTATATTTGCTGACCAGACACTTAATCTCAAGAAAGTATTGCTTTGGCTCGCTGCCTATCTAGGTGTTGGGGCCTTTTTTTTCTTCCTCGTCAGGGATCATATCAAGGGCAAGAAAACAAATGGGTTTCTTGATGCCATTTACTTCTGTGTTGTTACGATGACTACTGTTGGATACGGAGACCTTGTACCCGATAGTGCATTGTCAAAAGCACTTGCCAGCATTTATGTCTTCGCTGGAATGGCCCTTGGCGGCCTAATTTTGAGCAAGGCCGCAGATTACATTCTAGAAAAGCAGGAAGTCCTTTTGGTTAGAGCTTTATGCGGGAAAGAAAATGCTGGTGTAATGGAGATGCTTAGGGAGGTTGAGATACACAAGGCCAAATACAAATTTATCGTGGCTGGGATTCAAATCTTGGTGCTGGCAATTGTGGGAACTGTCTTCTTTTGGCTAGTTGAGAAGCTAAGTTTCATTGATGCAGTGTATTGTGTTTGTTCCACCATTACTACTTTAGGGTATGGGGACCTGAGTTTTTCAGATGGAGTAGGTCGTCTCTTTGGTGTTTTCTGGATACTGACGGGCACCATTTCCTTGGCTCAGTTTTTTCTTTATCTTGCTGAACTATATACTGAAAACAGGCAAAAATTATTGGTCAACTGGGTTCTCTCACGACAGCTGACATCCTCTGATCTGGAGGCAGCAGATCTTGATAATGATAAAGTGGTCAGGTAACGGTTGTAACGTTGTATGATGCAAAATGTTGAATATGACTATCACAGGTCTCTATAGTAAATTCTGTATCTTTTGATTGCTTCCTATATCACAGTGCTGCAGAATTTGTCTTGTACAAGCTGAAGGAAATGGGGAAGATCAACCAGGCAGATGTTGTACTTGTGATGCAAAGATTTAAGAATCTTGATGTTGATCACTCCGGAACTCTAACTGCATCTGATTTAAAGCAATCTCAATCATCTCAAGCACAGAATTGACTTGACTCCATCTTGGTAAACTCGACAACTCGGATATTTTAAAGGGCTCAAAATTACTGTATATATCATGTTATTGGACATTATCAAATGCAATCTCAATTACTATGCCTTGTATGGTTACTATTCATAGCCACATGATTCGTACAGATCATTATTGGTTTATGTTGTTTGACACATGATTCACTCATGAGGGCGGCCAAATTGGCCCCTCAAATCTCAACTTAGGCTGATAAGGAGTTGATGTACAACAGTAAATCTAGTGGTATATGTCCCATGTTTTTGTTCTCATCCAAGCATATAGAGACCACCATGATGAGTAATTATGAGCAGATCTTACTAATGAAACTCTAGTCTATATACATCCTGTATTTATTGGATAGGCAGATTCTTGATAACATGTAAAGGATTAGTGTAGATCCATGCATAAATCTCAATTCTCAGCTCATAATTTGATGAACCGTGAAAGAAAAGTTAATTGTTTATAGCCTTCAAAAGGGTCTTCAAATCAATTTTGGGTTCTCAGAAAACGATATTGAAACCCTTCCTTTCTTGAACACTGAGAAAATGTGGTCCCATTTGATTGGATTGGCAATATATTAAACCCATCACAATCAGTTGCATTCAGAAGTGGACTGGAAATAGAAATGGAATAAGACCAAGCAATCTAAATTTTTATTTGAAAACTCAAAATCTAAACCAAATACCATGATCAATAGGAGAAAGCACTTTACATTTTTATTCTTCACATGTTGTTTTCAGAGTTTGAAAAGCATGTCTTGTACAAACACTTTTTCTTCTACTATAATACAGAGCCATACACTACCACTGATTGAACTTATCCATATGATAGAAGGGGACATAGCTTATATGTTGAAGATTTGAACTCGAACCTTATTCCTTCAGTCAAATTGCTCCGGCAGGCCTGCAACATAATCTAGAACTCCCTCACCAGCCTTTTCACCGTAAGTTTCTATTGAAAGCGGCGCAACACCTCTGAAGACAGCTATGAGCATTAGGAACACAGTTGTGGAGGCGAAAAGAGGCCAGAAATAGGCCACAACAGCGAGCATCCGAGGGGCAGCATGTAGCGTTAAGGTAAGGAAAAGGGAACAAATGATTGCTACGGCAAAGTGGTATCTGTATTGCAGGAGGTGTGCAGGGACATCCATGTTGGAGGAAGGAAGGAAGGAAGGAAGGAATGGAGGGTTTGTTATTATAATTTCTCTCTTGTAGAGTACTGACTATAGAATATCTTGAAATGTGAACTGATTTCAATAAACTTCCAAACTTTGCCTTGTCCTTCGCCTGTTACTTATTTTTCTATAGGAGGCCCTTTTTTGTTTCCCAAACTACCCCTCTCGTACCCATGAATACTTCTCATATTCCTCGGATACCATTCTTGTACTTCTTGTTTTTTCTTTTTTTATAGGCAATACCAATACCTGATGAGAGGCTTGAACTTGAGATCTTGAGACTTGATACTTCTTGGGAGGGTTTTGATAATACATCATATCCTCATTCATTTGCTTGCTTTACATTTTTTTTGGGGATAACCAATTGAAGCATGCAGTTATTATCTGTTACAACCTTTGTTTGCTCATGTCATGGCAATTTTGGGCTCATTTTGTGCCGAAAAAGAAAAGAAAAGAAAAAAATACTGTCATTACAAATGGTTGTAGATTGATAAAGTTATTAATTAATTTGTAGTGTCAAAAGTGATAAATAGTAATACAAGGTGGCAAATTAAGGTGAAATATATATATATATATATATAGTGGAGAAGGGCACATTAGTATGTAATGTTTTGGTATATATGGTTTGTCCAGTTGTTAAGCTGGTCGGTTGCTTTGTCTCTTATCATGTGACTTCTTTTCAGTTTCAGTTGAAAATGTGAAAGATTGGTACTTGGGAAAAGCATTTGTTTTCTTCTTCTTATCTTTGAGGCCGTTATGTATGGGTTTGAGGCTAAAAATGAGTACTAGCAAGCTAATTAATCATATATAGAAGAAATTTAAAGATATGAGAATCATCTAGGTAGGCGTTGGCTGAAAAACGGTTCTTCTCTCACAAACCACAGAAATTGTGTTGCACATGCATGGGATGGGATGGGAGTGTTTAATAAAATAGCATCCACATGCACATCCACTCATCATGTTATATATCATTCCCATCTCAGTTTTCTTCTTCCATAACCCCTTTGCAAAGATAACCAACAAAAGTTTTGTTTTGGGGTATACAACTATATATATATATATATATGAATAACTCAACTTTTATCTTCATGCCACAATTTCTTGTGTCATAATTTTCATAAAATTGTTTCAAATGATACGTGTAATAAAAGAAATACTTTTGAGACTATAATGTATAATATTTATTAAATTATTTTGCCTCAAAATAAGTTGATTTTTTTTATGTACTTTCATTGATGGATTATACTTGCAAAGTAAATAACATTCCAAAAATAAGTTTATAACAACTTGAATATAATACGAGCAATGTGTATCCTCGTATCTTACTGTCAACCATGTTTTGACAAATATGATTCACGCAAGACTGAAGCCTCGCGATGTCTCCCAATCACCATGCGCTCCCCTTGCCACCAATATGTGTCTCGACACGTTATTGATCACGCGTAAGGTGCCCCAGCCAGTTCATCCAAGGCCATCTGCACGCGCACCTGCTGTCAAAATGTATCGCGATGCAGTTACACACAAGGTCTTGTTCGACCAGTTCTTTCACACTCGAGGCACATTCGAAGGTTAGGAAAAGGTTGGCACGCGTAGTAAAAATGTTCAAAGGCTCTTGTCACCTACTCCGGTCATCTTGGAGCGTCGTCATCCCACCGAACAATCACGATGACGATCCACACATCTTAAAACCTTACGACGCAACTCCGAGTGGTAGAGGCTTCTATGGGCTTTAAGTTTCACGTTGACGCACAAAGGCGTGTGAGAACTCTTGAACTTGTCATCAATCAATCATGCATCAGTACGTGACGAATATTGATGGTTAGTATATATACCTTCTTCTTGGTAAGAAGATGGGATCTTTATTCTCTTATTATTGATTATCTATCTACTTTCTCTCTCTAGAAATGCTCTCTAGAGAATTTATGATTTCAGAAGAGATCTTACTCTTACGCACGAGGCGGTGTCCCAGAACTAGATTAGAGTTTTCATTCTTTGTTGTGTGACCTCGCGCAGGTCAGATGTGCAAGACTCTAAGTTCGAAGCCCCTTGACATTAACATTGGACATGGAACTTAAAATGTAACGGTTATGAAGAATACCTTAACACGCATATAAGACAACGACAATGTAATGTTCTTGGATTAACTGGGTCAAAACAAGTATGTCAGTTGGTTCTCTTTTAGAAATGAATTCAAAGTCATTGTTCTCTAACCTCGTACGACAATCGATCATGGCTTCCAAATGCACCAATCATCAAGGCGCAATCATACTCCTCCCTTTGAGGACCCGAGCCCCCTCAAGGGAAGACAAATCCTTTAACTTGAAGAGTAAAGGCTATAGGGCGGACGAGGCACTCGCACCACTTATGTTCAAGACCAACTAAGAGACAATATCGACCATCTCACAGTCCAAATCGAAACCCGAGATGACATCTGAATGACATCTATGAAACATCGGAGGACTTCTGTACTCGCCTCGATCGCAACTAAACGGTTACCTTTGAAACCGTCAGTACCTCTCGAGTCCTGCCATCCCTTCCAACAACCGTTCAACCTCCTCAAGGCGTCTCCCTCATCTTGGCGGGATTTGTTGGCGCTATAAAAACTTTCACCGAGTAGAATACCGTAATCATGGTCGCTACTCTGACTGTTGTGGCTCCTTCCACTCTCGCAACCCTGCCATGTTACATAGGATTTGCCTCTGCCTCATCCTTTGATTTCAACATAGGGCGCATGAACATAAAGAAAACCCATAGGCAAATGTTTGTTGTGCCGAGCAGGGCCGCCTAGCCATCCTAACGCACGAGCTTGTGATGATCACAATGATCGTTCCTATTAAAAGGCATCCGTCTATCACTGAATCCATCAACATCTTTTAAATCACAATAATGGGAGACTTCATCTTACTCGAAGGGCGAAAGGTTACGGAGACTCTAGCGTCACCGGTGACTCATCCACAAGATATATTTGATCATGAATAAGTTACAGTATAATTAAGCGATATTAGCAGGTCCCCCATGAAGTATGACGTTTTTGCACATACCTCCCCTCAACTATTTCCGTCAACACAAGCCCCCTAAAGTTGATGATGCGCCTGTGTTTTTCGAGTCCACGCGACACACTAGGTGAATGTCGTCTTCTTGTCCACGGTGTCAAGGATGTTCCTAAGTGTTCTAAGTCCA
>JAYMTK010004097.1:0-11499 GCA_036897405.1 Pelargonium myrrhifolium | reverse complement strand
GCTTCCTCAAATTCACTTGGGTGGGTATAAGTGATTTTAAATGAGGTGGCATCACCTCATTGATTTTGTTAAGTTGCAACTGATATAACTGTATATCAGTCGACTGATATACATTTTACTCTTTTTTTTTTAGTATTTAGTATTTACAACTGATCATAAGTTCATAACCATATAAACCGCCACTCGACTGGGTCTTCTCCACCACCTCCTTTCACGCATCACCACTTTTCTCCATACAAAACACTCTCTTCACTCCCAAATCAAACCAAAAAAATTCCCAATCAAAAACCATTATTTACAAAACAACCCATTAATTAATTACTAATTAATTAATGGACTCCGTCGACGCCTCCTGCAAACCCACCGCCAACGAAACCTCCCCCTCCCAAAACGGCACCGTCGCCGGCGACGCCACCCTCGGCCGCCACCTCGCTCGCCGCCTCGTCGAGATCGGCGTCAAAGACGTCTTCTCCGTTCCCGGCGACTTCAATTTGACACTTCTCGACCACCTCATCGCCGAGCCGGCGCTTAACAATATCGGCTGCTGCAACGAGCTCAACGCCGGCTACGCCGCCGACGGCTACGCGCGGGCGCGTGGGGTCGGCGCGTGCGTCGTGACGTTCACCGTCGGCGGGCTCAGCGTGATCAACGCCATCGCCGGAGCGTACAGCGAGAATTTGCCGGTGATTTGTATCGTCGGAGGACCGAACACTAATGATTTTGGGTCTAATAGGATTTTGCATCATACGATTGGGTTGACTGATTTTACACAAGAACTAAGGTGTTTTCAGACCGTTACTTGCTTTCAGGTAGAGTTGATTGTTGACAATTTAAATTCGAACTTACCACCATGAAATCTAACTCGCATTTTGCAAGTTCGGGTTATTTAATGATGGGTTAACTGTATTTTTAGTACCCAAGCTTATGCGAAATTAAATCTGGTATTCAATCTTTTATTGTACCAAATTGGTACCTACATTTTCATTTTGTACCAAATCTAGTACCTACTGTCAATTCAAGCTAACAGAACCGTTAACTTGCTGACGTGAAAATTATTATTCTTTTTTACGTTCTTTTAATTTCCACGTCAGCAAGTTAATGATTCGATTAGCTTGAATCGATGGTAGGTACCAAATTTGATACAAATAAAAATATGAGTATCAACTCTGGTACAATAAAAAATTGAGTACTAGATTAGATTTGGTTTCGCGTATAAATTTGAGTACTAAAAGTGCATTTAATTTTAACCCATTAATGATTAATTTTTTAGCCGTGGCAAATTTGTTATGAAGAGTGTGATTTCGGATAGCTGACACATTTTCTGTGTAAACTTCGTAATCCATGTCACTCAAAATCCAAAATGGTACATAACCGATCTAAAACCAAAATTGCTAAATCAGCTATAGGTGACTCAACATATGCACGAGAATTGGCTATTTTACGACTTCTAAGAGTAGAGCTAGTAATTTTACCTGAACATAATATCATTCAAAATTCGACTCACATTTTATAGGGTGGATCAACCCAAATATGTCCACTAATTTATAGATTGGGTGGACAATTCATACTCAACATGCATGTCTTCCCTTCTATGATATACTCCCTCCGTCCCAAAATGAGTGTCCTGTTTGTGTTGCATTTTTGTCTCAAAATGAGTGTTCTCTTTCTTTTTTAGGAAGTTAGTTATAACATTAATTACCAATAACATCCTTATGATAAGTTAGTTAGTATACATTGAGTTTGTTAGAACACATGTGCATTGGGATACAAGAGTAATTATACCACACTAACTAACTTCACCTTAATAATTCTTAAAATAAAAAGGAGGACACTAATTTTGGGACGAAGGAAGTACCTTATATAACGATTTGAAACATATCGTTTTTATAGATCTTTTGTTATTAGATATTTTCAAATCGAACATAAAATATATGACCTAAATTTTGAATTGTTTGTCCTAATCACGAGTGCCTACAGTTTCAAATATAGATGTTACTTCACACATAAAGGCTCAAAACTTATTACCTTAGCAATTAGCATAGAGTGATCCAATTTTTTTTTGTTGTGTACAACCAAATCATAGGAATACAAATTTAACAAAAAATTAGGAATTGAACTTTCTGTTACTCAAATACATAATACACAAAAATGATATTGTTCGAATGACCATTTCACAACTCGTTTCAACAATTTTTTCGTGACGACTTCTTCACTTTCTTTTAGAACATTTTCACGGTTATTCTATAACATCTCCTCTCTTACCGATATGGCAATATTAATGTACTAATTATGTGTGTATTTTTGATGTGTCCTAGGCTAATATTATTGTACTAATTATGTGTGTATGTTTGATGTGTTCTAGGCTGTAGTGAATAACTTGGATGATGCACATGATATGATTGACACAGCCATTTCCACAGGCCTAAGAGAAAGCAAACCTGTCTACATTAGCATTAGTTGCAATTTGCCTGCCATTGCTCATCCAACTTTTAATAGAGAACTCATTCCATTTTCTCTCACACCAAGGTAATTGATTATCAAAGCTTCTTGATTTTATTCCATCGGTTCATATTACTGATATGTAACGTTTGGATTATTACGTATATAAAAATGAAACGGTAATGAGACCCATTTCAAAGCCATCGTCGTGAACAAAAAGCACTAATTCAAATCTAAACCAATCAAAATCTCATTCTAATATTCATTCCCAAGTAAAAATTCTAGTCCAGACGGTACCTTACCAACTAATTGGGTACTTTTTTTTCTTCATTCGATTTCTTGATTCAGGGTGAGCAACCCAATGGGCCTCGAAGCAGCTGTTGATGCAGCCGCAACTTTTTTAAACAAGGCTGTGAAGCCAGTCATGGTTGGTGGTCCAAAACTAAGAGTCTCTAATGCCTCAAGTGCCTTTGTAGAGCTCGCGGATGCAAGTGGCTATGCCATGTCCGTCTTGCCATCCGCAAAAGGTCTTGTCCCTGAGCAGCACCCACACTTCATCGGCACGTATTGGGGAGCCGTGGGCACCGCATTTTGTGGAGAGATAGTGGAGTCCGCGGATGCGTATTTGTTTGCGGGCCCCATTTTCAACGACTACAGTTCCGTCGGGTACTCGTTGTTGCTAAAGAAAGAGAAGGCGATCATCGTGCAGCCCAGTCGTGTTGTGATTGCGAACGGGCCTTCTTTCGGGTGCGTCCTGATGAAGGACTTCTTGCAGGAACTTGCGAAGAAAGTGAAGTGCAATACGACGGCGTATGAGAACTATAGGAGGATTTATATTCCCGAGGGGCAGCCTTTGAAGTGCGAGCCTCAAGAGCCTTTAAGGGTTAATATTATGTTTCATCATATACAGAAGATGCTTTCGGGTAGCACGGCTGTGATCGCTGAGACTGGGGATTCTTGGTTCAATTGTCAGAAACTGAAGTTGCCAGAAGGATGTGGGTAAGTAACAAGATTTACGAGGATTTCATTATTATAGCGATCAAAGAATGGTTATTTATGTACAGAATCGCTTTGCATATAGAATGTTCTAGTGAACAGTCTTATTTCAAGTTGACAAAAAGGCCAACAGCCCACAGGTCATCATTGATATGACCCAAGCCGACAAAAATGTGACCTAATAAACATGCAAGCATTTTTTTGGCCGGTCTATTTAGGTTGATTCCAACTCGCACCTCATCACTGACCCGCGATAACATCAGCTCAAATTGATAAAAAGTGGCTCTACAAACATACTTGCCTTTTTTTTTGTCTAACCTGTTGACTCATTTGTCAGCTCTAATATTATCTTATAGATTGATGAATGTATTAGTTTAACGTTACAAACTTAAATTGGTTTTGCAGATACGAGTTCCAAATGCAGTATGGTTCCATCGGGTGGTCAGTTGGTGCAACTCTTGGATATGCTCAGTCAGTACCAGATAAACGCGTGATTGCTTGCATTGGTGATGGGAGCTTCCAGGTTAGCAAAGAATAGCCCAGCGCACAAGTCTCCCACCGAATGATTTTATATAGAATTGGCAATTTCAAATTGATCCATGATCATCCAAAATTCTACCCACATTTTCACAAATTTGGGTAGTACGAACCTAAGGGCTCCAAAATTAAATAGCTCACTCTTCACTGAATGATCCAATGTTTTCACTCTTTACAAGATTGAATAGTTCAATGGTTGTTTGTGGTTCACAGGTGACAGCACAGGATGTGTCAACAATGATAAGATGTGAACAAAAGACGATCATTTTCCTAATAAACAATGGTGGATACACCATAGAAGTTGAAATCCATGATGGTCCTTACAATGTAATCAAGAATTGGGACTACACAGGATTGGTGGATGCATTCCACAATGGTGAAGGAAAGTGCTGGACCACAAAGGTATGTAGATTCACATTCTCACATCAATTAGACTCGCAATTTGAACCCAAATTCACGAACTCAAAATCTGACCCGCATTTTTGTAAGTTTGAGTCGCATGAAATATACAAGTCGGGTTAGGTTTTTCATGAGTAATGCTGAGAGAAACCACATTGAACCTCACATTTTCTATGTAACAGCTACAATCCTAAACCTTCTTCTAATCGAAACCCGACCCAAAATTTAAATTGTCAGCTCTATCTAGACTCTTCTTGAAATTCATGGAAGTCGTGATGATATTTTGATGCTTTTGATATTGCAGGTTAGATATGAAGAGGACCTGATTAAGGCAATTGAGACGGCAACTGGGGAGAAGCAAGATTGTCTATGCTTCATAGAAGTGATTGTTCACAAGGATGATACAAGCAAAGAGCTACTTGAGTGGGGATCTAGGGTTTGTTCTGCCAATAGCCGTCCCCCAAATCCTCAATAAAGAACAAAATACAATGGTCGGGAACGAGTCATTTTTGTATGTAGTCTTACGTATAGCTTATTTAGAAGTCGATTTCTTAACTCAAACCCGTGGTCTTGAGATCACACGAGTAAAGTGAACTATAGAATAAGAGCTTTACAGATATGTTAATAGATTATGTCCCTCAAAATGAGTATTTCAGTAAGAAATAGTGTTTCTCAATTTTTCAATCTTCATATTAATGTTTGCAATGATTGAAAGTATATTACAGTTTCTCCCAAATTGGTGTCTTACAAGAAGTAAGAACTGAACATCTTGCTAGCAGAATGTTATATGATCAGGAAAATGTGTGATCTCAGGGTTGCCTTAATAGAGCTTACAATTTCGTGTCGCAGGACAATTCGACATGAAACTAGCGTGTTTGAGCTCACATTTTGTAATCGTACTATGTTAAAATCAAAAACCCCAATACGTTTAATAATCATGTGTTTGTGTCAAGTCTCCAATATACACACTCAATTAACTAGTCATGTCAAACATGTCGACTCTATAATGCAAAATGTATTAGGTCGTGTCAATTGTGAGTGTCAAAAGTGATGCATTTGTGTTCATAAACATATTGTGCTTAACTGCTCAGCACAACTAAAAAACATGTTGTGGAACACAAATGGGCTCAAGTTCAGCTCATAGCCTCATATGACATATCAATCAGGAAAACAATCACACCAAACTGCAATCCGAGGAAAACCAAATATGCATCACCCACAAGGTATGCAAATATACAAAATATTGACAAGTTCCTAACCTAGGGAACTCCTAAATACACCTAGAACCTAGAACTTATTAATCCAAAAAGGTAAGCTAACTTATTAGCTAAACAATAATTGAGGTTTTCAATGACTAAACAAACACTAATCCTAGGATAATTGGCATCAGATGATTACATAATATACCATAAGATACTAATCTGCATACATCCTAAATCCAAATTGATTGAAACTTGGCTCAAAATAGACACTCAACTTGAAGAGTACACTATAGCACTCAAAAAATTTTGAACATATAAAATCAAATTATATGCTAAATTCTAACCTTTGTTAACCCAAAATATATGCTAACTTCACTCCTACTACTTACCCACAATATAGCAAAACCTGTGGTCCTCAATAAAAAAAAAGCTTTTTAAGAGCTAAGCAAACCACAATCTAAAGATAATTGGCATTAACTGCTCCAGAGTGGAGCTCTGGCCTAAAAAATCTCACAAAAATAAAAACTAATTAAACAAATAGACCACAACTTCAATCAACACATTCTCATCCATAACTCAAAAACACGAAAATAAACAAAATCATCAACAGATCATGTAATGCAAAACTCGAACCTTGTTGTCGCATTTTTAATTGAAAGCAAATCAAAAGAGTCGATAATCTAAAAACAAAACAGAATCACAGAAAAGTCTCCAAAACAGCGAAGCGAACCTAACAACAGAGCTAGCGAAGCAAAACCAGAACCTATAGCCCGAGAGCTCCACGGAAACTACAGCTTCTACTTAGATCTCTGCCTCATCTTTCGGCGCTTCCTCTTCAACCTCCTCATGCGCTTCTTTTTCCACTGCAGATTCAACAAAACCAAGTTACAAATCGAATCAAGTGAAATCAACATGAACCTCGCACAGATACAAGAAATTTAGACGTTACCTTGGCTCTCATCTTGACGCAGACGCTTCTTCTCCGATACGCCTCTCGCTGGTCGAGACCCGAACTACACTGTTGAGGAAGTGAAGAGTGTGGGACAGTCAGGTCTGCGCGGTATTTACGTATATATAGCAAAACCCTAATTTTTACATGGGCCTGTGGGCCTAAACACAGTTCGAACGGGCCAGTGGGCTTTGGAGTAAACAGACACTAACGGGCCTCTAAACTGAACTGACTGAATTATGGTTGGACCTATTTTGGGCCGCGGGTTAGACCAACAAACTCATGCGTTCGTATTTTATAACTTTTTATCGTCTCTTACGTTCGTCACTAGGTGGCAAAAATTGGACCTTTAAAAACATTTGCGTATTTTTTTTGGCCTAGCTCTTTAGACTTGCCCCCACATTGTACTATAGGTGGTAATTCGGTTTGGGTTGAAAATGTCTAAGATGAAGCATAAAAGATCGTGGTATGACCATACAACCATCTTCAAGGCACATTGCCGCATAGGTGCATACAACTCAGTGTATGCTCGCTTCGTCCTTTCGACATAATCACCCATTTCAACCTGATTTAGGCTAAAATGACATAAGAGACATCAAATTCAACTCATGATCACATGACTTAGATTACAATCACACATATCTAAATTCAACGCATTTGTTTGCAAAATGTTTTCCACCTATCGTAAGTTTCTTCAATAAATGTTATCACACATCCTCTTAATTAGTTCGGTGGATCATTTCGAGGTAAAATTAGTTGGCAGATCAAACTAGTCGAGTCTTAATAAGGCTATAATAGTAATTTCTATATTGTACATTGTGATTTAAGCAATAGTCTAGACTCTAGAGCACACTACTCTGGCCCACAGACGCATCGCACGTGTAGCCCAAGCGTGTGGCACTGCGTCCCCACCCTCATCCGGTTGAGAAAACCAACCCCAAAACCACACCGAAACCCAAACACACAGAGTGGCAAAACTGCAATTTCTCCAACAATTTCCATAACAGCCAAAGCTCCAGCTCTCGTCATCGATCGTCCTCTCCTTTTTCTCTTTTGTCTCCGTCTCAATCTGCTTCATCTTTTGATCTCTATCGCTCAAATCTCCACATATCTCATCTATCTATCCACTGCGCACACTCTCTATCTCCGCTTCCAGCTCTTCTCTTCCAGAAGATTCCAGAAACGTCGCCGGAGAATGGGAACCGGAGCGTCGAAGAACGCCGAGGGCGGTTGGCACGGCAGCGAAGGCCGGGAGGAGGAGGAAGAGAGTCTTCAGCAAGCCGGAGGTCAGCTGTATGTGTCGCTGAAGATGGAGAACTATAAGCGCAAAGGCGAGCTCGTTCCTCATGTCTATGGCTCCGCTCCTCTCGTCGGCTCCTGGGACTCTTCTAGAGCTGTAATTTGCTAATTTCGATTTGTTCTCTACTATTTCAGTGTTTGGAGTTTGTTTTCGCGCGGTTTGTTTCTGATTTTGTTTGTTTTTGCGGTTTTTAGCTTTCGATGGAGCGGGAGTCTACGTCAATGTGGGAATTGAGCTTCGTTGTTCCTCCTAATCACGGTATTTTTACAACTGTTTGTTTCCATGTCTTGCTTGATTGATCGTGTAACTGATGCATTTGTGAAGCAAACGGTCAATTTTCGATTCGAAGCTAATTGAAGTATCTGCATATTTTCTGTTTGTGTTTCTATTTGAATGTTTTCAAAACTATTGGAAAATAGTTGAATTAGGATTCAGTTGACTGGAGTTAATGGAAACTATAATCAAATCAATCAGTCCTGAGTTCATTTCTCATTTTGTGCCATTTTCAGCAATCCAACAGTACATTTTTGTTCAGTTATTGTGTTTGTGAGTGATTTTCTTTTTCTTTTTCCAGCTGACCTGTGCAAAAAAAAAACAGATGGAAAATAGTTGCATTAGGATTTAGTTGACTGGAATTGTTGGAAAATATAATAAATTCAATCAGTAATGAGTTCATTTCGCATTTTGTGCCATAATCAGCAATAGAACTATGTTTTTTTGTTCAATTATTGTGTTTTTGAGTGATTTAGTTTGATCAGCTAACTTTGTGTTGGATACTTGATGTAGAAACTCTGGATTTCAAGTTTGTGTTCAAAAGAATAATTTCAGATACAAAGCAAAATTTGTATATAGGAAAAACTAATAGAAAGTAGTTGTATTTGGATTCAGTTGACTGAAAGTCGGAAATTAATGGAAAATATAATAAATTCTGTTAGCACTGAGTTGATTTCGCATTTTGCGCCATTCTCAGCAATCGAACAAAGCATTTTTGTTCATTACAGTGTTTTTGAGTGATCTAGTTTGATCAGCTAACATTGTGTTGGATACTTGAGTTAGAAATTCTGGATTTCAAGTTTGTGTTCGATTGTTCAAATGAATAATTTCAGATACAAAGCAACATTTGTATATACGAAAAACTGATGGAAAATAATTGTAATAGGATTATGCAGACTGGAATTAATGGAAAATATAATCAATCAATACTGAGATCATTTCACATTTTGTGCCATTCTCCGCAATGCATTATTGTTCAGTTATTGTGGTTCCAAAAGAATTAGTTTGATTAGCTAACTTTGTGTTGGATACTTGATTTAGAAACTCTGGATTTCAAGTTCCTTTTGAAGCCAAAGCACAGTAGTGCACCTTGTATAGTTGAGGAGGGTCCAAATCGTCAACTTATTGGAGGAACCTTACAAGGGGATGCGAGGCTTGCAATATTTAAGCTTAGTACTGAAGAAGTTCTTGAGTATCAGGTTTTTATCAAAGCCGACCGGGTTTCACCATTTGACCTCGCAGCTAGTTGGAGAGCTTATCAAGAAAACCTCCAGCCTTCAACTGTTCGTGGTATTCCTGATGTTAGTATAAATTCTGCGCCTGAGAGAGGCACTGAGGTATGTGGTAACTCACAGTTTTTAACAGTTTTTGATAATAAATCCTGTATGATGCTTGCTACTGTCTCTTTCTTCATTCTTCAGGAAGGTTCTCAGTTAGAAATGTTAGAACTGAATTTGCTTCATTTCTACAAAAATAATTAGTTGTACTAGAAGAAAAATGAAAAGAACAGAATTGATAATTCACACTTGCTCCTCATTCATATTTGCATGCTGTATAAATACTTAAATTAATGCAGGAGATTGATATATTCTTATCTAAATGATCATATATAAACCTCAGCCAGCCAGAGCACCTTTTTCATTACCACCTAGCAGTCGTCCATTATGATCTTAACATTTTGTCCATGTTGTGATTCTGTATTTTTCTTTCAATAAATATCTAAGCCAACATCATGAGAAGGTATTTAGATGAACTTGAAGTAAAATTTTGGGCAACCTTGTATATCTTGCCATTGAATTCGTCTACTGACTGTGCAGCTCCCTGCCGAAACTTTAAAGTTTAAATATTTATTTTATAGTTGGAACAATGGTTCCAAATGATTCCAAGTACACCTTGACTAAAAACATTACTTCGTGTTTTATATCAGAGTTGCTCTTCAGCTAGTCTGGAGCTTGATCTTGAACATTATGTCGTCCCGGCTCCAGCAACATCTGTGAACACAACTCTTGTCTATGCAGCCAACATGACAGAGACTCCAAGGTCTTTATTCCATGCTGGGGTTTTTTCTAACAATGATGGATCAGTCACTTCTTCTTATTCCTTTAAGGATGGTGGTGTTGTCCTTGATCGTCCTGCAGCTATAAAGGTTTTTCTTGGTAACCCATCTTGCAATTTTTTCTCAATAGAGAGAGAGAGAGAGCAGTTTAGTCAGATCTGCCTTGCTGGATCTGAATCTTAATTCTCACTATGTAAACAAAATAAGCCTCCGTTTGTGCTTTATTTTATTATGTTATTCTAAGTATGATTATTGTGTAAACATTCATAGGAAATGGAGGTCATTGTCCCAGATCTATCCAAGGTATATTTTGGCTCTGGAACGGTTGAATCAAAGTCAGTTGGGACATTTTCCCCATTTCAAAGGCAAGACAGCCACAGAGGGCTCTTTGTGGACAGGGGAGTTGGATCTCCTCGGCTTGTTAAATCATCTAGTTCAAATACTTTTGCTACTGACCTCAAACTGGATACAGGAACCAAGGTTTGTAGAAAAATAAAATTTCTTCCAACTATGATGTTTTTCAAGTTAAACCATTTGCTATCTCTCATGGTATTCTTTTATGTATAATTTATCCTATTTTTCTAATTGTTTTGCTTTGGGTTAATTGTCAGAATTCAATGCCAGCAGCGTCCGGAGCTGTCACAGCTGCAGCTGTGGCAGATCAGATGCTTGGACTAAAGGAGGATAGACATTTGGCAATTGTCCTGGTAATTTCCTCCATTAAGTGATGAGTCAGAACTGCCAATAACATAATTACTTTGGATGCTCCTATTAATTCTAGCACAAAATTAATAAGGCTGGAGTTAAATTGTTGTCTCTTTGAAAGTAGTCTGGGTTTCTTTTATTTTAGTTTAAAACTTTGCTTGTGTAGGTTGGTTTACCCGCTCGTGGCAAGACTTTCACTGCAGCTAAACTTACAAGATATCTCCGATGGTTGGGTCATGAGACCAAACACTTCAATGTTGGGAAGGTAACTCTTATTCTTAGCATTGGTATTCTTCATGCTTCTCAAAGTTTGATTTGATGGAAAAAAGAAGATAGTCTTATGTGACATTTCCCCCTTTGATTGTCACAGTATCGGCGTCTTAAGCATGGTGCTAACCAGGTATGCTTTGATTCTCATAAGTAGATTTTTATTAAAGGAGGTGTCATCTTATTCTTATTTTTTGTGGTTCAATTTATGTTAACGAACTCGGTTATTATAGTGTTTCATATTTAGCTGTGGTTGATTAATGCTAGGAAAAAGTATCTAATTAGTCCTTGTACTATCCAAAATGTATTGAAATAGTCCTTGTACTTCAGTTTGATAAAATATGGTCCCTGTACTATCCAAAAATGAATCCATTTG
>JAYMTK010004096.1:0-11499 GCA_036897405.1 Pelargonium myrrhifolium | reverse complement strand
CACAAATTCAAGTCATATTGATGATTATTTGAAATTCATTAGAATTTAGTCGAAAAAAGAAGAATGGACAAAATTAAGGAATTGAATCAATCAATCATGACACAAAATAAATTATTCATAACATTTAAAAAAAATGAAGACCCGAGTAAAAACGGACTAAAATATTGTTACATATGTAATAAATTAGCTTAAGTTGTTTGGTTTATTCTAAGTCATAAATGCAAATTTTCATAAATTTTAATATTAACTTTAAAAGTTCATGAATATTACATGTGTAATAAATTAGCTTAAATTGTTTGACTTATCCTAACCAATAATTTTATTTTATTTAGGTAAGTTATAAATATTGAAAATGTGGATCAGTTTAACAATCCCACAAATTTTTGTTCTAAAATGAAATTTCTATTTTTCTTTTAGGGTAAGTTATGCTAAATAATTGTCAATAATATTATTATAAATAACTTGGTTAACGGTTTGTAATGACATATGATTACTAAGAATAAAATATAAGAGTACCAAGTATATCATATTAACTTTCATTTAAAAATTTTCAAAAGGTCTGTTTATCATATGCAACTCTTACGTATGAAAAAAGACATTGGAAATTGGTTTTGTATTATTTTATTATTATTTTACTAAATTTAATGCATTTTTTTATGTTTTTTAACTCAAATAATTCCTATAGAAATATTGAATACAAGTTCCAACTTTTAACGGACTTGTGCATTTGTTGCACAAATTAGATAAAATTATATAAAGAGAGAGCAAGTAGTGTAAGCTAAGAAGTGTTTGGATTAAGGTAAAGTATTGGGTACAAACTTATTGAATGAGCATGAGTGAAATTTGACGACGTGTCATTTCCTTGCCGGCTTGTTTTTAACTTAAGTCCAAAATAAATATGACTCATATTCTTTTTTCTATATGCATGTAAAAGTAAAGAGGTTAAGCCTAACAAAAATTGATTTTACCTAATTTATCAAAAATATATTGGCAATAAATTAACAAACATAAATCCAATATATCGCTCTACTCTCACATAATCATTAGACAAAATTTGAAATTGGTTGGAGACTCATGGTACAAATTTTGATTGGTGAAAACAATTCTTACAGTCACAGTACAAAGTACAAACTTACATGAAAAGATGTTTTTCCTATTTAAAAAAAAAAAGTGAAACAGTATCATTAATTGTTGTTATATATATAGAGGGAGGGGTGGTTGTTGGTTCCTCCAACTCAAATTGATGAGTATTTACATCCTTTAAAAGCTTGCTCACCAAAAACTCCATATTTCTGCAGCTTAAGCTTCTTGTAGCTATATACATAGAGATATATGGAGATAGAGAGGAGATCAGAGAAATTTGGGTTTGGAAGTAGCAGTAGCAGTGGCAGTGATGAATATGATAAAGAAAAATGGGTTCATGATTCCTCTGTAGACTCTAAGGGGAAGCTTCCTCTCAGAGCTTCCACTGGTGCTTGGAAAGCTGCTCTCTTCATCATCAGTATGTTTATTACTCTATTATATACTCCTTTTAATTTCCTTTTGTTCCCAATTTGTTTATGAGTAAATTGATCAATTATGAAAATTTTCTCATCTGCATCATATATTATGAGAGGTTATGAACTTAATGACTCCACATAGTTGTTAGTGATGCAGTAGTTAAGAGAAGCTGAGAGTGAAAATGGTTGGCATTCAGAAATTAAGACCAGACTACCTTATTTTGAGGGAGGATTTTCTTGGCAACCAAACAACATGAGAGTGATGAAATGAAGTAAATGCCTCCCCATGTGGGGCATGTAGCTTGGAAAGTTGAAACTTGAAATAAATGAAGTCTATGCAGAGAAAAAGAAAGCCAAAAGAGACTACTGCTACCACTACCCAACAAAATTTCTTTTAGTTGTTTCACTTTCTTTGCTTTTATTTCGTAGGTTTTCTTGGAACTCTACAAAAAGATAAAATCGAAAGTCAAACTCTATAATTTTAGAATGTTACTGTGAAGTTTGTCACCCCTGATGTACACGTTTGGTCGTTAGCTTAACTTTTCTGGGTTTGAATCAAGTTTAATATGATATTAGAGATGGTTTGATTTGGGTCTAATGACCCGTCTTTGTTGCTTTCAATGTTTTTGGAACATGCAGCAATTGAGTTTAGCGAGAGGTTGAGCAACTTCGGAATAGCCACAAATCTCATCACATACCTCACCAAAGTGATACACCAAGACCTGAAAACAGCTGCAAAAAATGTCAACTATTGGTCTGGTGTCACCACCATCATGCCTCTCATCGGAGCTTTCCTTGCCGACGCCTACACTGGCCGTTTCACCATGGTCCTCCTCTCCTCCCTCTTTTACCTTATGGTAATTACTCAATCCATACCTGGCTCTCATCATTTTCTGTCACATTTATGTCCTGAGACTTATGTGTAAAAATGTGACACTACAGGGTCTAAGCCTATTGACAATGTCCCAATTCCTCCCAAGTCTCAAGCCTTGTGGCACATCCTCACCATGTGTGGAGCCTAGGAAGATTCATGAAGTGATTTTCTTCCTCTCCATGTACATGATCTCTGTTGGAACTGGTGGGCACAAGCCATGCCTAGAGAGCTTTGGAGCTGACCAATTTGATGATGACCACCCGGAGGAGAGGAAGAAGAAAATGTCCTACTTCAACTGGTGGAACACTGCACTCTGCTGTGGCCTCTTGCTGGGTGTCACTGTCATTGTGTATGTTCAGGACAATGTGAGCTGGGGAGTTGCAGATCTTGTGCTCACCATTACAATGGCAATCACAATTGTCACATTTCTCGCCGGCAAGCCTTATTACAGGTACAGGTTGGTGAAAGGGAGTCCATTGACACCCATGTTGCAGGTCTTGGTTGCTTCTTTTAGGAAGAGAAAATTACCTCTTCCTCCCAATCCTTCTATATTATATGAAGTTCCAAAATCCCAAAAGGTTCAAGGAACTCGGCTTCTATGCCACACAAGTAAGCTGAGGTTAGTGAATCTGATCACCAGCTCTAATCAATTTTGGATCACATTACGAAATGTTCAAGGAACTGACCCTTGTTTATTTGATCAAACAGGTGTCTTGACAGAGCTGCAATTGTTGAAGATGGCATGTTGGACGAGGCGAAAGGTACTGATCCATGGAGGCTAGTTACTGTGACAAGAGTTGAGGAAATGAAGCTTCTTGTGAACATGATTCCTATATGGTTAACTTCTTTACCATTCGGGCTTTGTTTGGCGCAATCCTCGACATTCTTCATCAAGCAAGGGGCTATAATGAACAGAAAGATAGGTAAGGGAGATTTCCAGATCCCACCAGCTTCCATTTACGCCCTCGGAGCTGTTGGCATGATCTTCTCTGTCACTATCTATGACAAGGTTCTTGTCCCAGTACTGAGAAAAGCTACTGGTAATGAAAGGGGCCTCAATATCCTCCAGAGGATTGGCATTGGCATGATATTTCCAACCACATCAATGGCTGTTGCAGCTTTGGTTGAGAGAAAAAGGTTGGGAGCTTCACAGGAGCTGATGAGTGTGTTCTGGTTAGCTCCTCAGTTCTTGATTCTAGGCATAGGAGATGGGTTCACTTTGGTTGGCTTGCAGGAATATTTCTATGACCAAGTTCCTGATTCCATGAGAAGCTTGGGGATAGCTTTTTATCTCAGTGTGATTGGAGTTGGGAGCTTCTTGAGCAGCTTTCTGATTACTGTAGTTGATGATATCACAGAGAGAGGTGGGCATGAGAGCTGGTTTGGCAAGGACTTGAATTCGAGCCGTCTCGACAATTTCTACTGGCTCTTGGCAGTGTTGATGGGGTTGGATTTGTTTGTTTATGTGTTTGTGGCCAGAAGATACACTTACAAGAATGTACAGAAAAGTGGGGTTGTTTCTGATTACCAAAATGAGAGGGATGAAGTGGAGATGATAGCTTGAAATTTGTTTAAAATGTAGCTTTGTAAAGGAGACTTGTTAAATTTTATTCAAGTTTCTTGCTTATGATCTATGCTGTCTGTTGAATTCTAGAGAAAATTGAACTTAAAAACTGCTTCAAATAAGTATAGAACTGAATTGTACTGAAAAATTACTGTTCCTGACAATTGTGAGGGTAGCTATGTTTGTTACACTTGAGATGAAATTTAGATTCTTCACCTATCTATACACTGAAAGTGTGGTTCTTGCAGCAGCAGAAATGGAATATTAACTGCTACAAGAATACATATAAATGAAAATAAACTCTACTGTTGTTACATAACAATTTCAACCCTTGAACCAAAAATTAGACGAAAAACAATTTCAACAACCCATCCTTTTACTTGCAGATCGGATTTCCAGAGGTGTTAAGTGCACTATAAGCCAGTGTCCGCTAAGAGCGTCTTCAGTTTCTCGTAAGTCATAAAACATATACCCACACCAGGAACCACCTTGTAGTACTCGGGCAGAATACCTCTGTATAAACCACGGAAGCCTTCAGTCTTGATTATATGCTTAAATGTCCCGAAAAGGCCCGTTGTGTAAACACGGGCTTGGCCACCGGCCCCCTCCAACTGCTTCCGTCGCCTCACCAGGTCCAGGGGAAATGTTGCTGTACATTATCAATAGTAAACACAAGGACAAGGTTGTTATTCTTTATGTTAAGTTTCTATTACAGATTCATATGGTTGTGAAGCCTCTCCATATTATGTACCATGCTGGTTAAACTCAGTCATGAAAGTGTGGGATGCATGTACTAAACAGATGATATTTGCAATTGTAATTATAAACAGCAATTATAATACCAAATGTGGCAACTGTACTACAATAATAATTGACATCTCAAAAATCTGACATGAAAGATACTTGGTTCGTGCTCATCAAGATAAGTTTACCAGATGAGCAGCAGCAAGTTATAATACCTTTAGACAAAAGAATGTAAATATATACTATAAGAACAAGCATAGTTCAAATTGCTTAGAGCATTCCCTCCAAGAGTCGGCTGCTATGCAACTGTTACTAATGCCAAAAACCTTACCAACTCAACAATTCACTTTCAAAAACTATACTAACAAATAATGATGATTGATAATTCACAAATGATAATTTATGCCAATGAAATTATCAAAAGGTAGTACTACTAGTGTTCAAGAAGCAATGTTTAAATGGAAAGTCAACCGATCACAAAGGTGATGTATGCTGATGCTCTATTGCAGATCAGCCCTCGAAGTGAAGGGGAAAATACAATTTAACTTAGTCACCCCAAGTCACACTGGTAGAATCACAAGAATTGAATATTTCGACACAGTATACAAGATTTCAGAGTATGACAAATTCAGAAAATGTATCTGGTTTTGCTCTTCCATGATTTCTGGCATGGCAATGCAATCAACAGAGTGGTAAAGATACAATTTAGTCTCCTCAGCTTGACTAGTTCTTGTGGGTTTACATCAATATTCAATACCTCATTTCTTATTGACAAATACTCTGAATTTCTGAGACCTGGTATCAATAGATGACTATTTAACAAATGCTCCTACGAGGTTTGACCAATTTGAATACCCATTAAGTAATTGGCAGAGGGAACCTAGGTGAGAAGCATACCTCAAAGAGGACACCTCTCACACTGATAACTGAGAGCGAGAGCAGTATCGGTTCACCAGAGATAATGCCACCCCATAACCAACCACAATACTTGGGGAGTCAAGTTAATGAAGAGATTCCGGAAGTTAGTCCAAACAAGATAATAAAGTTAGAGAACGACAATAATTTTCTAGTGTACTTCCTTACTAAAATTTTCAAATGCCAGATAAAAAACAACTCCAATCCGGATCTCTGACTCTAGGGGGTCAGTCTTGTTAGATACTTAGTGCAAAGCCAACACCAGAACCTGCTTCTCTGCATCAAAAGCATAGGAAACAGCTCCATGTATTAACTTCTTTTATTAAATGTTGCAAATATTTCATACATAACTTTTTTACCCTCTCCGTCCCAAAATAATTATCCACTTTTTAGGGGAAAGTTGTAAAGAAAATGGACAATTATCTTGGGACGGAGGTAGTAATTAAATATAAATTACACAAACTGCAAATCATCATTTGTTGCAGTAATTAAACTTTATGGTAGTCCAAATCCAACAAGAACCATGGAATCCATTGCATGCGTAGATTTACAAAGATTGAAAAATCCATCTAACCTCAACATCTATGTTCCTGTTTTAAGTTAAAATATTATACCAAAAATAGAAGGTGATCAAACAAAAATTTACGCAATTACTCACAGATAGAAGCAACTCGACCATATTTAAGAGTTGAGGAAAAAAAATAGAAATCAGTTTAACTTAATGAAGAAAAAATGAAATCCATAAATTTAAATTAAATGAAAGTTGACCCCACAGCTAGTAACTTCAGATGTAGCAGGTCTAGTATCACTCACCTGTTGCTGCTGCAATGCCGGAAAAACTGCCACAAGCCAGACTGACAGGGATTTGGGGATCATGGGGCCTGCCATGTAAAGGAAGTATAAATATAAGTATCACTCCAAAAGTAGAACACACTAACAATTATAAAGCACAATGAATTTGAAATCCTGAATTAGCTGAAGAATAGTAATCACCTATGTTGTTGCCAGGAAGATCTCAAACCTTCGTAAACAGAAAAGCTAAGTGCTATACTGGGACCAACACCCTGCATTGTGCCAAATCAAGTCAATTACACACCAAAGCAAAGACCACCTAGGTTAAACACTAGTAGAAGTACCGGTAAAATCCATACCAAAAGGGTAGCTCCAAGTCCTTTGTAAAGACCCCAAACGCCCTCCTCTTTGGTAATAGTATGCAAAGTATGCCAAATACCTCTGTAGTATACTACATTTGTCTGCAAATTTGAAACAAAATGAGAGGATAAAAGATGTGCAACTGTATAATTAACCAAGCTTGGCTACCATCCTACAAGTAAGTCTATATACCATTAAATCATATTGATCCAAATTGCATCACTCAAAGATTTTGAAAAGAACTGTTCGTTAACCATATCCAATATCCAAACAGTCGCCAGGATATGAAGCACAGACTAAAACTAGAAAATAGTTGAATCTAAGAACAGCTAGCATTGCTTGAAAGAACACAACCAGAATTGCTTGTACAGTTAGTAAACACTGGAACCAGATGAGATTATGCAAGCATTGACATGACCACAATCTAGTAGAAGACAATTACAAAATATGAAATAAAAATGTATAATTATTTAGTTTAACTCACAGAAACATGCCCCAATTAATTAGCACCAACAAAAGGAGATAAATGCACAACAAAAAGGCAGCATTACCATTAACAAACCATAAGGAACTAGTAACGTTGAGAAAAAAAATATTCAGAGGGCCGTAACTCCCCAAGGGTATATTGACCGTACCTGAGCTGCAAGGCGTGTCCTTACAAGATCCAATGGGTATGTCACAGATGCAGCCGTTATTCCTGCCAAAGCACCGCCGACAAAATGGACACAAACGTCTGCACTCATATTTTGTCTATGACTTTCCAATCCTGGAATCATATGCAATAACTGTACCAAATAAAATAGAATTAAAATATATATAAACCATATACCAATGTAGCTTAATAGTACAAAGCTATCTATTCATAGACTGTTTGTACCAACTTTTTTGTAGTGCTCATATGCGGAGAAGTTGACAGCAGAATACGGTAGACGATGAATAATTGTAACCAGATTTCCTTTCCAAAAAGCTCTAAATCCTTCTTCATTGACAATTCGTGAGGCCTCATGCCATATACTTGTTCTTCTCACTGTTGCAACATCAGTGTGCATACCTTGCACCTAAAGAATAGATCAAAAATTAACAAGTGAAATAAGACAAATATAAACTAGATGGCAGCGCATATAATTTATTAGATAGAGGCATACTAAGAATATTAGATTGAAGATAACATTGCAGATAAATTTATTCTCAAATTTCTCGATGAAAGTACATGAACTCCAAGAATTTAATGAATTTTTTCATCCTTCAAATCCCCAGGGCTTAAACTCAAGCTCCAAAAAGCTCTTATTCTTCACTATACCAACATGTCTCTTAAAGAACAAACATGCACAAATGCAACATTACTCAGAGCTCCACACAGAATTGCCCAAGTACATCGGTCAGAACTCCCTCTCTTTCTCATACCCAAATGTGGCTCAGCTACTTCATATAAGCTGAAAAATCTATTCTCTTCCAGCCACATCGTCCCCATTAATTCATCTTTTCCTCGCCAGAAGGGACATATCCACCAAAATTCAAGTCCTAACCAAACAAGGCCACATCTAATAGCTAAATAAACTTCCATTACTCTAAAAATGTAGTCTTTATCCAACACTTCCCATTCAAAGTAAGAACCCTAAATTTGTAGAGTATATCGATACATTAACTCCAAAGATTAGCAAAGAAGGACTCGTCAAATTGAATAATTAATGAAACCAATAGTAGGGGAAAAAAGGAACCTGAAAGAGTATGGTAAGTCGAGAGAAAGGCGCCGTGCAGGTTTTGCTAAACGCGCCGGCGACGCCACCGGCAATCATCTGCGACAATATTCCGACCTGCGATTTCTGTATCAGCAACTGCTTCTGCTGCTGCTGCTGCTGCTGCGAGAATTTACGAGCAGCAGCTCCTCCGTCTGCGGCGGCGACGCCTCCTTGGCTCGAATTGAGAGCTCTCTGACCTCCCTCCACACCAACACCAACTCTAGCATCCGTTTGCATTGCAAATTCCTCTAATAAATTTCGCCTTCAAATCGAAAACCACAAAAACCTGAAAATCCGAAGTTTCTTCGAGATGCAGAGAAAATCACCGACCTCTATGAAGAAAAAGGAACGCCCAGAGCGCGCGCGAAACACGAGGTCCTTCTTCTTCAGTTGGCTCTGTTTGCGTAATTTGAACGTGGGTGAGGGAAAGAAGAAGAGAGTGAAGACTAAGCTGTCAAGAACGACGTCGTTGTTGTACTGGATTGTCTGCGAACGGTGTCGTTTCTTTGGCTGGTTTATAGTGTAGAGTTAGGGTTTACGTCATCTTCAACCTACTAAACCGACAATGGACTATTATGCGGTCAACTGGAGAGTGTGATAGTTGACCGTAGCTGGTGATCAACGGAGTGAGCTCTAGGGATGAGGTGAGTGTACGAGAAACAAGTAGCACCGGCAGCACTGGATTTTAACTCTGTACCGAATATTTGATGATATCGGAGTGAATATGCTTCCCAGTTAAGATTGCTGTTGAACAAAAACTGTAAAGGTCGGTTAATACTTAATACATCCGCCCTTCAAAATATGAGCTGCCACGTGGATTAAATGCCGAATTTTAGCTCGTACAAGATACGGCCAATAAAAAAAAGTTTTATTTTCTTTCTTAAAAAATATTAAAGTGGTTGGTAGATGAATGTTTTAGATTTCAAGGTATTAAAGACACGATAGTTAAGTTTTTTTTGTTCGGAGTAAATACAATAAGCACCTTTGAATTATCGACGTTTTTATTTTGTACTTCTGAACTTTGATCTGAAACTTTTAGGACTCCTAAAGTAGAAAATGACTTTTCTGTCTGTGAAATGTAATGCTAATAATGGAAATGACCAAAATGCCCCCAAAAAACTATATTAAAAAAAAAAACAAGAGATCAAATCAGATCTGATCTGATACACTTCACATTCCTAAACACCCTCCCAATCTAACCAATTCAAACCAGCACCAGTACCAGCACTAGCAAGCCTCCGCTACTGATCGACGCTCGTCGTCGTGAGACTAGTCAAAAAGTCAGCGGGGCTGCAAGTCAATGAGACCCGAGGCCCGAGACCTGGATCGAGGGGGGCTCGGAGGTCCGAGAGACATGGGTTAAGAAAGCCCAACAGAGGAGGCCCACAAAGCAAGCCTCCAGAAGTAGGCATCCTAAAATAAGCCTCCCGAGGCAGCCCTCCCAAGATAAACAAGTACAAGCCTACCGGCTATCAACTCAAGGAAAGCTGTCAGCCTGCTAGTGAGTGTATCCAGCAGCTGACAAAGGAGTCAGGCAGCTCCTAATACAAAATAACCAAGCTAGCACCCCCTTGCCAGAGGTCGAAGCCTAGGGCATGAGGGAGTGATCGGCCTCAAGGAGCTGGACGGCCCTTCTGGTGAGTAGATCCAGCAGGGGCGGTCAGCAGACGGGTCTCACCTCAGAATTCTAACCAATCACAACGCGACATGTGTCAGGTAAACTTGAAAACTATAAATAGAGTCTCAGACCAAAGGTAAAAAGTTTGGTCAATTCATTTTCTGAATACTATAGAAAAGGCACAAAAACACTCTAAAAGTTGTTCTTCGCGTTCTTTGCATGTTTTTCGCGTGTTCTTCAGTGATTCTTCAATCTAAAATTGGTTGAATCACGAAGTTGCAGTCGGTAACTTTACAACCCCGTTTGTGTGTTTAAAAATTGATTATCCGCCAGAGGCAGTTTTCCGGGCACACATCCGGGCATCCGCTTAACGGTGTGTTCTGTTCGCAGGCCCTAAGTTACTGACTGAATCTAGACCATGCTCCACCAAATGCTTGAGGAGCCATCCGAAGACCCTATTGGACACGTCAACATCTCAAACACTCTAACTTGAAAAAAAAATACTGCAAACGACTGACCTCCCTAAAAAGAGTCAAATCAATTTCAATTTTAAAATAATGTGTTTAGAAATTATTTAGTCACTCTTAAAAACTATGAGTTAAGTAACAAACTTTAAACTTACAGTTCATTTCTTTCAGCAAACAATTAGAACCTAACACATAGGAATTTTGCCATCAAAAAAAAAAAAAACACATAGGAGTTTCAAAATAAAAATTTTACCCCTAGCTAAATTATTCTTATATGTATATAAAATTAAGAGGGTGACCGTTCGTATTAGGACAAAGAAAGTACTCCCTCTTCATTTGTGTTTTCATTTGTTCCCCCATCTTCAAAATGTACCATATATCTATGGCAAGAAGACAAGAAATATTGTATGTCCATTGCAATCTGAAATGTACATTTCTCAATAAACATTAATTAGATCATAACCACTTTTAAGTGTGTAATCTCCAGACTTGAATGGATTTTATAAATTTCTATCCTTTAGATCGATGACTCCACTTGAAAATGAAATATGACTCAGTTTCTCTAACTATATGATTTTGAAGTAGGTGTAAACATTTGTCCTACCATGGTCGTTGACCGCCCTTTTCCATTTTACTTGAAGATGAAAAGAATACTTTTGTATTCTGATAATTTGAATCCTACATGAATAGTCTCTATTTATAGACTAATTACATGAGGTCAACTATACAACTGATTTAACTATTTCTATCGAAAAATAGTTAAAGTGCTAAACTACGTCGTCTTGTCTCTTATCTTCAATTTTAGGCTTGGATTTTGGGCTTGAAACTCAGTTGTGCCTCAATGTTCTCTTGATGTGCTTGATCTACAAGCTTAATGGGCTTGAACCTTGAAGTCCAAATCGGGCTTCTAGTCCACGTGTGGGTCTC
>JAYMTK010004095.1:0-11499 GCA_036897405.1 Pelargonium myrrhifolium | reverse complement strand
CATATCTTATAATATATACTCATGAAGCTTTCTCATATTATTTAACATAGGAGACGACTTTTATTTGGCCGTCTCCTAAAGTCAATTTTCTTGTAGTGTGAGGTCACGGGTTCGAGTTAGTGAAATAGTCTCTACAAAGCAGAGGTAAGACTACATACAAGGACTAATTTGGCAAAAAGTGGATAGTTGATAGTTCATGGACTATTCTGGAACATTCTCCTTTATATTTTAAATTGGTGTTCTGTGTTCTCATATGCAGTATTGAGCACTAATTAATGGAATCCATTGCTTTTGAATTAAATAGATCTAACATCTAATATAAAAGAATTGAAGACGTGTTAGAGCTTAAGAGCTTGTGAATTTCAAACCACCAAATCCCCAAAAGACAACAGTCCTGAGCCATAAAAAACTGGTACAAACTAACTGCTAAAAAAGAAAATAAAATGAAGAAAATATTGATGGGGATGTATGTGTTTTTGTATGTGTATGATTTATTAACTATATGCACTGATATATCAATTCATTAAGAACATGGCTAAAAGATAAAAGATACAAAACGCACTCCACAACAATGGGCATACAAAAGCTAAAAATAGATATTAGCAGTCAAAGTTTCAGAAACTTACCTTCTTCTCAACTTCCTCCAAGTAAGCATCAAAAATATCCTTGCGGTCTCTCTCTCGCTCAACAGCTTTGAAACGCTCATCATCTTCAAAAATGGTCACTGCTTTGCTGAATGATTGTTCAAAAATTCAGTTAGCAAAAGAGACTTATCATGGACCTAGCCATGATACATCCAAACATCAAACAGAGATAAACATTGGTCACAAAATCAAAACTTAATGTAATATAGGGAGGCAAACCTCCATCTTGTGGATGATGTCAACTCTTGGCACTCCTGCAATAATTTAAGACAAAATGGTGGGTACAATATCATACAGAATGGAGTGCAAGAAACTTCCAAAACTACTGACAACTTACTTCTAACATCTTCTTAAATTCTTCACGTGCTTTTTTCTGTTTATTACGCCTTTCCTCAGCCTCTTGTTTCTTCCTTTGACCCAAGAACTAATACATTTCATACCGATTAAAACATTCAAGACAGACCCAACCAACAAAAAATTAAGTATAGGAGCCAAGTATTGAATTAAGAGGTGTAAATATTTACCTCATTGAAAACTTGCTTCCTTTCTCCAAGTGATTTCAGAGCACCATACCTTCTATCATTAATTATTACTCGCATGGCCTAATGCGTTCAATGTTAACAGTTAAGTACTAGCATAGACATGAGAATCAAAGAAAACTGTATTGGAAGTATCAAACTACCCGATCCCAAGTCCAGTCAGATCCAACATTTGCAGACTCCAATAGGGCTTTAAATGCAGTTTTTGCCTCCTAAGAGAAAGAGAATAAAAAAAGTCAATATGTCGATGCTAGGAAACCATAATAAATGTTGGAATATAAGAATTCATGTTTTACCAGCTTATTTGCATAAATTAATGGTTCTCGATCAACTGCTTTCTCTTCCACTGCAACGTCATTGTCCTTTTCAGCCATCAACACATCTTTTCTAGCTTCCTGAAAGGCATAAAGCACATTAAACTACTGAATATATGTTGAAGTGGTAACTAAAGTCCCAAATTGGTATATTATAAGATAAAGTGGCTACATATGATGGTGGAAGTAAAACCCTACTAACAAGGTTGACCTTTTAGTAGTGGAAGGCCAAGCAATTATATGTAACCCGTCATTAAAATTTGACACTATACCATCCACTATAATTACTTTAGAGAACCAAGACATACTTCTTTATCCTCTGAAGGAACTTTATCCACAGAACTAAGAGTCTCTTGAGCTGCAACTTCACTGACATCATTCCTACAATTTTTTGAGCAAATTAATATTCAGACTGAAGCCAATAGCAAACTTACACTTAGAACTCTGGAAACCAATAAAAGGACAACAATACATTGGTATATTATTAGCATTATCTGCGCTGACAGCAGCTCCATCACTTCCAGAAACGGCGCCAAGTGGAGCAACAATATATACAGGTGTCTGGCTCCCATCTGCACTTGTTTCTGTGGTTGAAATGGTTGGTGTTATGGCCGATGTTACCACCGCAGGTTGTGGATTACCAGTAGCGATAACAGGAGACACTGGAACCGGGCTTGATACGATAGAAGATGAGATGTTTACACTAGATGGTGCTTTAGTCACAGAGTGTGAAACAGAAGATGGAGCCTTAGAATTTGCATGTGTTTCTGACTGTGTTCCCTTGGTAGATGCCTTTTCCACTTGCTCACGTGCCAACTTTAAGCACATCTTTTAGTCAGCACAAAGGAAAAATAAAAGAAATGAACAAAATAGAGGGAATAAAATTAGTGTGGACAAACCTTCATTTCCTCTGGAATTGTCCATTTTGATTGCCCAGTAACCTTGTTATAATAATACCTGCAACACTCAAATGAAACAGAAGTAAAAATCACAAATGACTTCGGATATCATAGAAAAATAGTTTAAAAGGAACAATATTAGATTACAAACTTTCTTCCATCAGAACTTGTGTATTCTTTCCAATCAGTTGACGCATCTGCCCTCTGTTACAATCATTAAAAAAAAAATGAAAATAAGCAGATAATATGGAGCATATGCTCAAGAAGGGAACAGTTGATTGCAGGGCTGTAATAAATATTTACGACTTCGTAGCAAGCATACCACAATCAACTTTACTCAAACTTGTATAGAACATCCATATTCGATGTGCTTAATATTGAAGGGGTTACTTCATGTTTCATTGTATTTCAAATTTTCTAACCAAGTTAATTCTAAGTTAGGAAATAAAAAAAAAAAAATAATGACATAGAATCAGTGATAACTGACAAGCATATGGCAAATGTGAAAGTAAATGGTAAACAACACAAAGCCAATGAAATATCATGACACCTAATAACATTGTGAAATGAAATAGTAGAATATTATCAATAATTGAAGATGCCCTCAAGTGTGATCATGATCAATAGAGACTCTAAGGGGATAAAATGGTTGCTCCAAGGAAGTACTAATTAGGGCTACCAAACAGGAAGCATAAAACATAGAGGCCAAGTCCACATTCACAGTGCTCAGCTGAAGCTTAATATAATTAACAGCAATCGGCCTGAGTTAAAGCCAGCCTAACTCAAAGAAAATGACACAAATATTCCTTATGATAGCTACCGAAGTCAGATAAAGGAGAGAACAGCAACAAAAAGTATAGTTACTAAAAGTGACACATGGATTTCAGATGAAAACCCTCCAGTTTCTAATACAGGTGTCTTGACAAGGTTACTTCAATAAGAGTGAGGTCAATTCCAAATAAGTACTAGCCTGACTTTTGGATAAGAGTTATGTTTGCAAGATGCAATGAACACTGTTGAGTTTCAAAATAAGGTAGTTGCTCAAAGTACACAAAGTCCCCATAACTGGTGACTGCATGTACTGAGTACTTGAAAACATGGGTAATTAAGAGTTGTAAAGCTGTCTTCAAAAAAAAAGAGTTGTAAAGCTACCTATTAGCTCAAATTTTATATAGACAATTAAGTCAAAATACGAATCTTGTTCTCTGCTCCATCAACTTTTAATCAACAGGGTAGATCATTGAGTATGATGATGAACCATGCATCCTATGAGCCACTCCACTAATGTCATGATGCTATTCCTTAAAGCATTCACCAGTCTAATAAACAGACAACCAGACCATTAGTGAGACCATCCTCATCTTTCCTCGATCAATCCCCCCATCAAACATGCAGCTTCCCACTAGTCCACCTGAAATGCTCAATTTTAGCTACATTCACCATGCGACAAATACACTCCTTATGCGTCCAACAGAGAAGCTATGCAAAAGCTGCAAGGTTTGGGTAGTTACTTAAAATCTCACACTTCTATTTAAGCACTCCAACTTCAGTTCCCCATACTCTCATATTTATGGAGACAAGGTAATAAATGATCTGGTGATTAAAACTCTGTTGTTGCTATCAAATCAAAGGAGTAAAAATTTCTATACTCATTCATGACAAATGCATAGTTGGCATTTAAAATTTTGAATGAACGGAAATTTTGAATTCAATCAAAATTGCAAGATTGGTACAACAAATGTTAGACACAATGTGGTGTAGACATGAAATCGAAGCTTATCCATTACATCTATCAAAGAAGAAAAAATGTCATGAAACAGAAATGTAAAATCAAATAAAGTTTTTATACAAAAAATGACAGAGTTTACTAACATTCAAGCTATAAAGAAGGTAGAGCAAGCAGCAAAGACCCACAGCATATCCTACCTCTCAATAGAGTAGCACAGCAGTACCTGTAAGCACCTTTGAAGCTACTGAAGTCACTTAATGTACACATTTATAAGACATGAATACAATAAGAACTTCAACTGCAGTCGAACCAACCATATAACTTTGTTTGAGTGACTTAATACAAAAGATACAAACAGAAGATGAATGACAGAATACCTCAGAAGTCCTTACCAAAGGAGGATACCTTGGAAGTATGTCATCAAAATGGTAAATTAATAAGAATCAAATTAGAAATATATTTCAACTGTTAATATCTGACCAGTACAAGTCTAACTTACTAATTGCATAAAATATCTACCATCAACACACTGGATAATATAAAATCAACCATCATAATCACAAGTTAGATACACGATCCATAAGAAACCTAAAAATTTCTTAGTTTAAACACCTGCTCTTAAAGTAAACTTAAATAATAATTTGCAACTAGGGGTTGATGTAATGATAGCTATGGCAAATAATGCTCCACTGCAAACTCGAGCTCCTTTTCTCTTTTTCTCTCTGTGTCTTCCAGAAATTGTTCAAAGGAATCAGAAGGCAACAATTATAAGAAGACAAGAGTGAAGCCTGCCTGCTAGACAGAAGTATCCACCTTAAAAGAGTGAGCCAGTGGAGCGCAAGATTTCCACAAAATTTGTATACGGAATAACAAGAGAAACCACAACATACTGATCTGACCACAGTATTATATTAACAACAGACAAACGAACACATACAAACAGATGTATGAGATCTGAAATGATTCATGGTAACAAGTAGTACATCATGAAGATTTAAAGGGAAAGTTGTATGACTCACCTCAATTGGCGTCATCAATTCTAAGGGCTTCTCCCACGTAGACTGCCTAGTCTTCTTGTTGAAATAATACCTACAAATTAGAGGTGGTGAAGAAAAAACAGAATATAAAACTGAAGCAAAAGCGAACTACAAAATCACAAGTTTAACCATAGGGGCATATTACTAAGCAAACTATTGAAGCACTTTAAGGAGGATTAATAATTAAATGCTTACAAAACTCCCCCCTCACCCACCCATTCTGATACCTTGTATGCCTTGCTTGATTTTTTGGGACAGTAGAATATGACTAATTATATTCAAAGATGTTGCCCTATTTTCTGGTCACAGCTTTACGAAAGTAAATCCAATATGTCAGGCTACCGCACATACTTATGATATTAATAAGGAAAATAATTAAGATTGCAGCCTACTTCTCCTCTCCAAAGAATAAACCAGAGGTCTGCTATTGTACTAGTTATTTAGTCAAATAAATTATCATACCATTATCAAGCCGAACAGCCACAAAGAGAATCATGTACCTTCTTCCATTGGCAGAAGTATGTTCTATCCAATCCAAAGGGCCCTCTTTAGCAGCATTAGGTTGGACATTTACAGCCTGAATTTATCAAATGCAGTAGACACTGATGAAAACTGTACATATAGCATAGCAGAAGACAAAGGAGCAGAGAAAGTTTTGGAACAATATAGATTGTAGAGAGATGAGATAGCAACTAGTTGAAGGAAAACAGAATTCTAACCGGAGCAATTGCGGTGGTAACTGAAGGTTGTTGAGCAGCATCCTGAGCAGGTGTAACCGAAGCACTGCTCTGATTTTGCAGAGGCGTAACAGAAGAAAAGCTTTGAGTTTCAGATGATAAGCCCAATTGACCCCCAGAAATACTTGACGGATGCAACTGAGGCTGAAATTGGGATGCAGCATTAAAATTGATTTGTACCTGACCATAGGAAGATGGTGCAAACTGCACAGTTGTAAAGGTATAATGTTAAGAATAAAGATATTGAGCTGCACAAAATAGTTGACCAAGAATAAACTTGTTGAGATATTAAGGATGCATTTGTTTATGGGATTCATTAAATTGAGCCCTTAGTCTAATTTTAGTTCCTTTCATGTATTAGTCAATTTATATTAGTCAACTCATGTATATCATACATAAAGCGTTTTCTCTATTGATCAAATACAAGAAACATTATATTCTCCTTTTTATTTCTCTTCATGGTATCATAGCCTTGAGATCATACAATATTTTCTCAAGCTAGGCGCCACGGCCGATAGCAGGTTTCGGCAGTGGTGCACACAAAATACTCACATTTTCACAAATAATCATCTAAAAACTCTTCTCATACATACATGTTGACAGCCGAATCTTCTCATAGATACAAATAATAATCTATAAAAACTCAACGATATTTTTGCTGCTAGGCACCGCTGCCAATAACATGTTTCGGCAGCTGTGCCCACAAAAATGTTCACATATTTTCCATATAAACTCAACTCATACATATATGTTGGCAGCCCATACTTTTGCGATTTATACACATGAAATCCTAAAATTTAGAGTGTCTCATTGGAGTTCTGGCCATAAGCATCATAGGGTCTGTTGACTCTGTTCAGTCTAGATGATTTGTTTTGGGGAATATTTTTTAGAATCCACCCACTATAGTGTTTAGGGAGGGAGCTCTTTGTCGGTCATCCCCTGTGATGGCGTCACTAAAGTCCTACATATGCACCTTTATGCCCTGCCTGTCGCTTTGCCAGTCGTAGTTTATGTGTTTTTGCACTTCTTTTTTTTCATTTCAATCTCTGTTTTTGTCTAATTTCTTAGCAGCTTTTACAATCCAAGTGTTTAGTTAGTGACAGCTTGAGTTCGAAGGAGAGTGATGAGATATTAAGGATCCCATCATTTATGGGCTTCCTTAGATAAGAAATTCCAAATTTACCTCCTTATATCAAGCCCTAAATCAATGTTTACTTTCATGTATTAATCAAATTATGTTCGCCAACTCTTGTATACCCTATATAAAGGGTTCTCTCTTATGATCAAATACAAGAAATATCAAATTCTAGTGTTTTTTTTTTCCTACTATAAGAAATTCTTAATTTACCTCCTTGTATTAAGCTCTTGGTCTAAGTTTATTTCCTTTCATGTATTAGTCAACTTATATTTGTCAATTCTTGTATATCCTATTTAAAGGATTCTCTCTATTGATCAAATACAAGAAATATTATATGCTCCTTTCTGTTTATCTTCATATTGAAAACTTACAGAATATGATGAAGGGAGAGGCATTCCGGGGCCACCTATTCCAGGTGTATAGTTATTTGGAGGCTGAGCAGTAGGTATAGGCAGTGGTGAACCAGATGTGACATGCATGTTCTGATGAGCAGTTGGCAATGGAATTCCCTGTGGTGGAGGCTGACCAGGTTGGCCAGGTCTATGTGGTAACTGCTGCAGTTGTTGAGAAATCTGGGGTTGCTGAGATTGAGAAGGCAATCCAATATTCATCATAGGAACACCCCCGCCAACAGGCTGAAAATGATGAGAAGCTACCGGAATGAACTGTTGTGACTGCTGAGCTGGAACCACAGGCCGGAACTGTATTGATTAAAAAAAAGAAGTTAATTTGCATTAATTAAGATGCAATAGTATTGATCAAGATCAAAGGGACAATGAATATTACCTGCACAGGCATGGGTGATACAAAACTTCGAGGAGGATCAACAGAACCAACCATAGGAGGCTGCATCAGCTTCCAAAATTGTGAGAAGGAAAAAGATTTACAAGAGACAAGTAAATTATAGGTCCGACGATTAAAAAAAATTAAGACCAAAATGACTTGCATTTAATGGCTGAGGGTAAAAGGAAATTGTGGACTTGGACAACTTTTTCATGTTAGAACTAAAAAAATGATGAAGGGAAAAAAAAGGCAAAAAATTCCCAACCCCATACAATTAAATACATGAGTTATGGAACTCTCTCAGTCTCTCTACTGAAATATAATCCTTCCGGTAAATAAAGACTCGGAGATATTGATAAACTTCAGACCGCTGATAAGATAAGTTACCAAACTAATCAAACTAATAAGAGAGAATGAAAATGATACTCAACTTTTGGTTAGTGTCATATAAACATTACTGTGATATTAGGCAAGCCTCCATACAAAAGTATAAGGTGGAGGCTCGTTGATGTCTTAAGAAAAAGGCATATTTTTCTGTAAGCCCCTTGTATGTCCTGTATGATCTTTAGGGTTCACAATGGATCAGTTAGGAAGCATGTTCAACCCAAAATCCAATTCTTATGATTCACTTATACTAAAATCAAATCCACTTTGAGTAAACTCAATTCCATTAGAGTCGGAATTCAATCAAAAACTCTAAAATACTAAAAATTCACACATTTCCTTTCAATTTTATACGTAGTTTTACAGGCATAATTTGATTTTTTTTTTTTTTTAATGAAGGCATAACTAAAATTTACTGTCATAAAGTTTAATTCAATTCAAAATCTGAATCACAAATTTGATTTGAATTTGAAATGAATATGCTAATAGAAACAAATTACATTTGAACTCTGATGCTTGATGAATCTGATCCTACCAAAATCAAGAAAAAGTTGGACCTATTGACAGGAAGTCTAGCCTTGGAAAACAATAAAGAAGATAACAAACTTGAGTTGAAAGCACTATACCCATTTGAAAACTGCCACAGCAAATTTTATCTCAAGAACTAAGTCTAGTTTACCAGATAAAGTTATTTTATGATATGCTACCTGCACTCCAGAATATTGGTGGTTATTTGCCATATCCAGGCAAAAGAATCAAGCCTCAGAATTCTACAAAACCAACAACCAACACTAGCACGTATTATAATCAGAATAACATAGTAAAAGCCATACGTTAGAATGAACTATATCATTAAAACTTAGATGACTGAAAACATGAGATTTTTCCACTCAAGCATTCGTCAAAATGTGATATAATGTATACCAATCAAAGAACAATCTACCACCTTGGGCTCATTTCAGATTGTTCCTGAATAACAGTATCACAAGGAAGGGGGGAAAGAGGAGATGATTCCCTATACCTGTCCATAAACTAGATCATAGTAAATACAGACATACTATTCAAAACAAAATGATAGACAAATAACAAGAACAAGTGATTTTAGAAAACAGACATAGATGGGTCTCGACTCCACAAAAATAAATAAATAAACAAGGAAAAGAAAACAAGTATTGCCCTGTGGCTTAGCCAATTGACCCAGAAAACATTGAAAATCTAATTACCCCAATAACACTAAATACATTAATATCTGAGTTCCTACTAGTTTCTTCCTTCTTATCAGTTTTCCAGTCCAGAGAAAAACAATTGGCAGCAAAACCAGAGCAAACCCTTGTAACTACTGTCATTAGACTTCATAAATTTTACGCTAGCAAAGAGTCGTTCCATTTTTTTTTTTTTACATACACAAACCACATTATTTAATTTTCCCTAGTTTTTCCCAGCAATCTCGTGACAGTGGAAGGTTTAAGTAAGCAAATTTTAAGACTTTAAGAGGAAGAAAATGCATTGTAAAACGAGCCAGAACAGCGGTAAATCAAAAATTTCAAGCACAAATTGATTCCCAAACTACTTAGTAGATGGAAATGCAAGAAAAATCAAAATTTGAAATGAGCACCAGCTGCAACTCCCAAAGAAATTCTACCAAGTCGTGCCTCAAAACAACCAAATAACCCCCACATTCAAAAAAATTAATTAGGGAATCGAAACTTTTCACCTAATTTCTCAATCAAAGCCCCAAAATCAAAAAATAAACATAGACCCTAGTTCAACCAATCAAAAGAAGAACAAAAATAATCTGCTAGAACCACTTGGAACAATTGTTGGCAACAGACGCCGAGAAAAATAAGAATTGCGAGAAAATGTGGGTTCAGGTGAGAGGAGAAGCTTACTGGTTGGGGGTGAAGTCTTAAGAACGCGCCTTTGATTGGTTCAGTTGTAATGAAAAAAGCTCTGAAACAGAGACGAAGGGGAAGAAGGAGCCTCTATATATTATATATGGGTGCCCCAATCTAACCGACCACTCTCGCTGTTTGGGCCTTGTTCCTTCACCTTGCTCTTCCTCTTCCTCTTGCCCTTTTTTCCTATTTCAATGGAAAAGCCCTGTCTTTTAAAATATTGATTTTTACTGATGGATTGGAGATGACAATTCTTTTCAAATGTGATGAGTACGTGAGATTCCAAAACTTATATCCCATACATTATTGTTTTCTTTAGGTTATTACTCAACTCTCCTCGTGTTGGTGCGTGTTTTTTTAAGGGTAAATTACGATTTTTAACCTTTTAAGTTTCGCTTGTGACGATTTTCTACCTTAATTTGAATGTGATTTTTTACTACCATGAAGTTTAAAATAAAAACAAAAAACCTCTCCGTCATAATTCCGTCGATTTAGTTAATGAGAAGACGAAAATACCCCAAGGAAATGTTTTAAGTAAAATTACAAAGGGTAGTGATTTGTCGTAACTTAAACTAAGGAGGGTAGTGAAATATTTTCAGTAAAGCTACACAGGGTAGTTAATTGACACAACTCAAATACTTCCTTGGGGGTATTTTCGTCTTTTCATCAACTAAACTGACGGAGTTATGACGGAGGAGTTTTTGTCTCTATTTTGAAACTTCATGGTAGTGGAAAATCTCATTCAAACTTAAGAATAAGAAATCGTCACAAGCGAACCTTAAAGGGCAGGAAATCGTAATTTACCCTCTCTTTTTTTATCCTAAGCTTCAATTTTTCTTTTTTTTAGGAGCTCACCATGCAGATTTAAGAGCTGCAACAAAACATGACCCCAAATGGCTTATTGAACAAAGGAGGCAAGAAGTGGAGATTATCCAAAAATGGATAAATGAGTACAAATCATATGAAACTATACATGAATGAGAACTATAGAGAGTGAATTATAGATGAATTTGTGTGTTGGGTTCATTTATATCTTTAAATAAAAATCGGGTCAGTTTGTTCAATCAGTTCGATTTTCGATGAAATTTTAGTAACTTATCGATTTGGTTTTGAGTTAACAATGATAAATGGTCAAACTCGATCTTGACTGGTCAAAATGCGAACAAATCAGCAAAAATTTGTTTATTCGAAAGGAATGTCATTTTATTAGATAGAATACAAGGAAAAGTAATAAAAATAAGGGAATATTTCATGTTACTACCCTCTTAGATTCGAATTAGACAGATTACTACTCTGTTGCATCATGTTACTACCCTTTTAGATTTTTAATTGGTTCCATTACTATATCATCAGTTAACTTGCAAAAAGACGAAAATACTCTTTTTTTTATTTTATTTTAA